>JAJIZL010028138.1:77423-111052 GCA_023969395.1 Amblyomma maculatum | reverse complement strand
CGCGATCATCGGTGAAGGAGGGTGTACGACGACTGACGTGCCCGGCGAGATGTTTTGACGCATGTTGCTATTCGAGAAGGATATAGTGCAGTGACTGTGAGACGCGATGAACTTAGATAGGTGGGTGCGACCGAGTGCGCTGTCTGTGCGGCGGCAGATAATATGTGCGCTGCGCTTTTTCCGAGCTGCTAGTGGCTTCCAAGCCGCTACTGGCAACGAGGCGAACATCGGTCTCTCACAGCCCGACAGTTTGAAAGCGTTTGCGGCGTGTAGCTAGGGCGGCGGCGAAGAAAGTGTTTTTTCGACACGGCAGCTTACACGGCGTCTTCGGGTGTGTCAACGGCACATCGGGCGTCTACGAGTAGCCTTGCGATGTCCCTGTTTTCAGACATGAGATGCCAACATGATTTTGGCCATGCACCTACCTGGGATCTTGGCATGATGATTTTTTTCATGCGACATTCTCGGCTGCACACAGGCATGACACAGGTCGAGGCAGGCCTGCTGCGAGACGTCGAATTCACGACAGTGAGCCGCGCTGCTCTTTGCAAGATAAGTTACAGTAGGCTTCAAATGCCTCAAATGTATTACCGTTCTTGGGCTTTTATAAAAGCTGAAACATAAGGCGCTAGTACATTGTTGAAATGCCTACGTAAGAAACAAAGATTGGAATGCGTGTGTTTGATGCCTGTATTGAGTAAAAATGGGACATCATTTATACCGATATGAAGTGCAAGGCTGTCCTTACAGCAGTGTTGATGAAACGTCCACTCATTCATTGTCTGCACACCCATGAATGTCATCGTTAGCAAAACCTGGCAATGAGCTATTTGATGCGACTCTTCCATTTTGTCAGTAAGCTGTTAAAATTTATAAGGCTCTTGATGTCGACAACAACGAAGAATGTGCTTAACACCGTGCCATTTTCAGTTATGCTGGTGAGAGGGGCACTTGTTGGAGACATGGCTGCCAGTGCCATGGAATCCCGGTGCGGACTCTCCATAACGTTTATAGAAGAAGGCATACACCTACACAAGGTTAATGGTGGATAACTGGATCGGCATGCTGAAGAGCCACTTGCGGTGCTTGCAAAAATACTAGACGCTCCTCTACCAGCCAGAGCGTGTAGCATTTGCAGTGTTGCATAACTTCTTTGGATGTCTTTCTGAATGCAAACAAAGAGGGTGCTGCTGACATGCAAAAGAAAGGGTCACATCTGTGTACTGATTACTTGGAAGTGGGATCACTATTGCCATTCATACCTCTAGGGAAAAGAAATGCAGAATCGTGTGAGCCTGTTCCACTGAGCCTGCCACCAGAAGCTGGCACAGCTGCCCATAGTGCGGCAACAGCTGCGGCATCAATCCCAGCACAGCAATCGGCTGTGTTATATCACACGTAGCCGACCAACTCATCACAGGCAGCCAAGCGCAGCGTCTTCTAGTTTCATGTCTGTGCGAGAAACCGGTTGTGATAAAGATGCATCTTCTCAAACCATGCGTTGAAACACCTCCTCTGTCAAGTGACATTTGCCTTCGTATACCCCCTTCACTGTTGCTTGCAACCGTGCATGTTGGTATTTGTGTGTGTGTATGTGTTTGAGTACATAATTAAAGTGTTTCACAACGACGCTGCAATTGTGATGCCTATCGCAATAGGAAAGTCTCGAAGCTTTTTTGAAGCACGAGTATCCACTATGCACCTTTATTTTCCTGCAGCATTTCACACGCTTGAATATGCAGCAGTGCAATCAACTGCCTGCATCAGCATGGGCAGTTATTTGCACGTGCTGCACAATTGCGCTACAGACAGGGGACACAAAATAATTTTTAGAGCCTGTAAGCTGGCACTCATCGCAGGTCTGACACATTTCAGAAGCAAGAAATGAAATTATTGTGCATAAAACGGCGACACAGAGGCAAGACACAAAAGAATAGTTGCTTAATGATTACAGGCTTGCATAGTAGTTGTCATAGGTTTGGCACATTTCAGAAGCAGAAAACAAAGTATGGCACTTAACAGTGCAGAAACATGGCACAAGTAGTTCTATGTACAGTGTTTGCATAGGGCAGTCTCCATTAGTGAGCCTTTCAGGACCACAGGCCTGCATATACTGTTAGGATGCATAGAACGCATTTTCTTAATGCTAAACAGTCTAAAGCTGACAAATTGAATGCATAACATTACGAGTTTTAGTACTCACAGTGATTGTAGCATACGTAGAAAATCCCCTAGGTATACAAACTGGTGGAAAACATCACATACGCATCAAGTAAATGCTGTATGGGCAGACGTTATCGCTCAAACGTGAAACAACCCATCATGGAGAACGCTGCAAAAAAAAAAATCCTGCGCACACTTCAATGGACGCTACATCGAAAGCCCTGTCACGGTGGCACTGCAGTGAATGTGTGCTTCGGGTTCAGTCCCGGCAGGGGTGGAAGCCTTCCCATCGTCATGTTCTTTCGTAACTATCCAGCTACATACAAACAGATGATCACGCAACCACAGACCTTCATTTTGGCCTACACTACATGCTTCACAGTCGTATTGTATTTCCTAAAGAGAAACAAATAGAACCAGAGCCTGCACGTTGAACATTCAGCACTTTTCTCATCGATACATGTAGGCGCCGACCGAAAGCACCTCCGCAAGTTGCCTTTATCCATTTTTGTGTCAAGCGCTCCATGAAATTTTATCCCTGCAGGCACTCAACTTCGACTGCATTCTATTAGATTTCCAGCATGCTCACGGCACCCGCACGGTACTTAAATTTCAGACGACGGTAAAAAAAGCAGCACCTTCTCGGGGTATCAGCTGTCTACTTGCAGGCCGCCATGTGCACGCCGTGACGCCGCAGGCGCACCCTCGCGGCAACCAAAGTTACCTAATAGCAAGTATAATTGCAAACCTAAGAACGCTTCTAATTGAGCTCAATGTTATTCAATATTAAAAGTAGTACCTTCGTTTGTTTTATTTATTGCGTAATAATTGCGTCGTATTACAAAAGGTTAGGAGACGGTTCCTGCTCAGTTTTGTGCCACACTGTGGCAACAGCATTTGCCGAGGATTCGTAACTACCGGGGCGGAGCCACGCTAAAAGTCACTGTTAATTGGCCGATTTCGTACTTCGTCACGTTTGATGTCTCAAGGCTGTGTCACGGCTCCGTAATTTTGACGTCACCATCACAAACTTGTGAGCCGAGTCCGTAATTCGGCCCCTGGTTTGATTGTAAAATTTGCCGCAAGGCGCGGCTCTGGGGCCTAAACCTACAAACTGTCCGAAATTTGCCCAAATCGTAGTGACGGCCGCGTTGTCGAGAGACAGCGGAAGGACCCAGTCGATGTAGCTGGAAGGGTGGATGGCAGTTGGAATGTTGGCGAGAGCCCTGATTCTAATTTCAGAATACTCTCAACAGTCCCATACTGTATGTGCAGCGGTCGCTGGACTTCGGCAGTAACGGCACATCCCTTCGTAGGGGTTGTTATGAAATTATTTTTGTCTCAATGACGGGGTTAACGAACTGCCAGTTGCGAGGCGGCGGACTAATGTCTGCGTGACCCTTGATAAAACCTCCGGCATAGGAGGAATGGGGCGCGCGGACACTCGCGGCGTTCCTCTCATTCATTGTGGAGGTGCTCATGGGTCTTGTTCCGTCGCTTCCTGGCGATTGCTTTGAATGTCGAGTGTTCCAACGGGCAGGTTTTGGTACCCGCTATGGTGGAAAGGGCTTTCGGCGCGCCTGATATTTTACGTGCTGTTGCCCGAGTCTCGCTATTGGCCCAATCGTTGCCTTCAATGCCTGCGCGTGCAGGCACACAATAAATCGTCACTCTAATGCTTACCTTATATTGAGGTCGTCAAATGTCTCTAATAAATCACCGGTAGTGTAAGGGTATGATGAAAAAATTAACATTGTGGTCACTCGTTTGCCCACTTCATAACCTCGAGACGCGTCCGTGATGAGATAGAGTCTGTGCTTGTAATCATATTTTGGGAAGGTTTGTAGAGCCCACTGGGCTGCTTTTAAATGGCTGCAAGCTCTTCTTCCACACTCTTGACGTCATCGACGATGGGCAGTATGGATATACTCACTACACGATGGATATAATCGAGCCACGCCACCGTCCGGGTAAACTTGAGCAAACCAATGTCGCTGTTATTGGCGTTGGTTGTGAGCAGTATTTTCTCTGCAATATCACTATATATTATTGTGGTAGTAGCCGCTAGCTTGTTCTCTACGCTGTCACTGTGCGCCTAAGCGAAACGCTTGCGTCGCTCCATGTTGACGCTGCTAGGAGCCATATTTCATGGCAATGGCCTGCCATCTTTCAGCAACATTGGCGGGGAGGATACACATAATCACACAAGGACACAGAAGGAGGATACACATAATCATTTGAAGGACGAAATTGTTTATTTGGAACAATATGAAGTTCCTCTCGGATGTACCGGCCACCTGGGGTAAAGCTTATACCGATTCCTTTAGGCGAGGTTTGCCTGGTCGACAATTTGCGCGAGCAGGTTCATGCCGCTGTGCTCTTGCGGCTATTTGAGAGGTGTGTATTTCGGCAGACCCCTGTCAATGCGGATGGTTTTTTGGTTTTCAGACTGCTTTCTTGTGAAGACGTGAAAATTGTATCCATACATGATGCGGGAGTTGAGAAGGGCTGTCATTAGCTGCGGGTTTCCTTCTCCTTTGTACCCCACTGGAGACTGGTTACTCTGCTAATGAGGCGTAGGCGTATCTAGCATTGGGACCCTACTTTACTGACCCATGTTGTGCCCTTTCCGGCTTGGTCAGGATACGCCCCTAGAACTCGTTTGGTAGATTGGCGTCGAATACGTTAGCCGGACATGTACAAAGTATATAATCTTCGGACTGATTCCACTGCCAGTGTGGACCAATAAGTACAAAGTACTCTGTCTTCTGCGGTGACGCAGACATGCCCACTGTCGTTAAAAAATTGCGATAGTAGCTTGGCCTTGCTGGAAAGCGTTACTGTTCACCCACAAAGCTTGTCTCTAGCCATATGGAGATGTAGTCTGCATACAAGGCATAATGCAGGGACGGAATGGCAGCAAAGAGCGGCGCAAGTCTCGCAATTACAAGATTGAATAACGAAGAACAATGAACCGTTCCTTGCTGTAATCCGATATTGTTTGGCCTTGGACTGCTGACATGGTTGCCTACCTTAACTTGATAGCTTCGGTGAGCAAGAAAGTTCTTTATGAATTTAAGTAGACGGCCACGCACTCCATCTAACTTGGCGTTCTCGATGATGAGTGTATGGGGCACCGTTATATGTCTTGCGGACATCTATGGTAACCACGGTTCTCGGTTGAACCGTCGAGTGCGCGTCAAGAACCTGATGCCGCAGCATAAGGAGCACACCCTGGGCGCTTAGTTCCGGCAGAATACTTTTCAGTGAGAATGAAACACGCAGTTTGTTTTAATAGAAGCCAAACAATGCGCTCCAGGACCATCAGTTCCATAATCTTGCACAGGTTGCTGGTCAGTGCTATTGGCCACAAATGGTTGAGTTGATTGGGCGGCTTTCCGCACTTAGGAAACGGTATATAAGTGATTCGCTCCAGGGTCTAGGAAATGTACCCGTCGTCTAACGGTATCGAGGAGGCGCTCAATATAGCCTTCCCGAAGGTTGTCAAGTTCCAAGACTAATCCGGTCTGGTCCTGGTGAACTGCTGGTGTTTCCCCTTGCTAAAGCTGTGTATCGCTCAGAAATATTAAAATGTTGTTCCAAATCGTAAAGTGGTATATCACAAATTGGTGTATTTTGATTTCCTGAGGGATTGGCGTAAACTGAAGGATCCGGTATAGTTGCAAATTGCGGGAAAAATACATGACTTGCCTGAATAGCCAGCTGTTCGTCTGTTATGCGCATGCGGAGAGCCGTTGACTCTGCTGCAATAAGGAGTTTTGATTTTCCTTGCCACGTGCGAAACAGATGCCATACGGGCTGCGTACTCAAGTTACCATTAAAACTTGAGCAGAAATCATGCCATCGATCCGTAGAACACTTGATGGTGTAAAAGCGCGTCTCAACCTTAATTAAGCACAGATGGCACTTTAGGAGTGGTGTTCTTCCTTTTGCTCTGTACTCAAGCAGGTTGTCACGGCGTTGCTCCGAAAGATTTGCGAGATGAAGGTTCTAATATGTTTTGCCCTCCATTACCTGGTACTCCTTCGTTGCTAAAAACGTGGCCTGGCGTATTTCCTTAACAAGCTGAGTAAAAATCTGGTCCTGATCGCGGTTTGCCGCAGGATCTTCAACGGCCTGCTCCAGTAGCTTCCGGAATACGTTTCAATAGACTAAACTGGCCTTATGTCTAGATTACGTTGTCTTACGGTCCTGAAGTGTAATAAATATAGGAGTGTGATCACTCGCCCACGTGCATTGGCGCACATCCCAAGTGAAAAATCGGGGATGGCTTGTCCATGTAAGGTCAGTCGCGGTGTCATATTAGAGGGAATTGTGACTAATATGGGTAGCTTGGGCTGGGTCGTTGACAAGACTGAAATGTGTCGCATTCATCGTGCGCACGAGGTTTGAGCCGTAATGCGTGTCTCTCTTCGATCCCCATTCAGTGTGTTGCATGTTGAAGTCACCGCCAATCACGATAAAAGCACCAGGGTTCCCCGTTTGAAGGTCCGAGATCCTAGACCAATCAATTGTGACGCTGCTGCGAATAGAATTTCATACGTAAACCGATACAACCACTACTTAGCATTTAAACAGCTTGAGGACGGCCCCAACGATCTTCTGGCAGCTGTGCACCATCGCATGAGATTTAGTTCACCATGTAGAATTTGCGTGGCCACCACAACCGCTGCATTGCCTTTATAGGCTACTACATGCCGCCCGGTGCCGTCTGGCCTAGTCACTGATCGCTGGCGATGTGGTATGGTTGGTTCGTGATACGTCATGTAACCTGAAAGTGTTACAGTTGGGACTCGTGTTTCTTGCAGTAGAAGCACAGTAGGGCCCATCCCCGCCTGGTAGCGGATCAGCAACTGCTCTTTTTTGCACGAGAAAGAACGGCAGTTCCACTGAAGAATTCATGTGGCTCCTGGTTGCAGGTCAGACGGTTGGCTCTAGCCCGCATTGGTGACTTTCCAAAAGAACTTAAGTCAGCCTTATCAACTGGTTTTGGCTTGCGCGTATGGCTTGCAGAGCAGAAACCATTTGGTTTTGGCTGCGCTTCATACGATCCATAGGCTCAACAAGAAGCGCGATAATATTGTGGTGGGTTGGCGTGGGCGTCGTGAGCAGAATGGAACTGGTGGTCTTTCTTGGAAAACAGTCTTATAGGATGCTGCGCTGGCGCAACCGAAGCGTCCTCACGGGAGATGGTGAATGGGTTGGTAACTGCTGTAGAGGACTCAGAGTGCCGACTTTGCAGTGGGGTGGGTCTTGCGAGAATTCTGAGCGTGTCGTCAAGCAGGGTGAACACTGTCCTACTTCCTGTTGCTAGTGGCGGTAGAACTGCTGACAATGATGGCGTACGGCTTCCCTGTCTGGCATTACAGCCTGGGGTAATAGCTTCCTGAGCAGCGGCTCTAACAGGTGCCGTTTTATGGCTGCTCCTGCTCCGCCGGCACGGCCAACGGCGCTTCTGGACTGAATCGGTGGCGGCTGTTTTGACGTTAGAGCTGGTCCCGCTGTGAGCATTAAAAATTGTAAACTTGTTTGCTGGACACCGTGGATTTGATGGTTCATAGTTTTCGTTAAAGTTTTGACATCTGAGCTCTGGAATGTTAGCGCTAGCATTACGTGCCGTAGTGCCGCCTGCAGCACACTCTCTGATGTTTCATACGCAGGTGCTGCGTTGCTTGCCGACGTGCAGGACATCGTGGGTCAGTCATCAGATGGCTGCATTTGCATTGTTTTGCATACTTTGTTACCGCCAGGCCCACAGACACCGAACTCATTTTGCTGTTCATGCTGTGGGCCGCCACATTTATCACAGCGTCTTCTGTGTTTGTTTGGACATGCATTTTCGCGGTGTCCATTATCGTGGCACACGTCACATATTGTGACCTGCGGAGTGTAAGTGTGGACATTGACTTTACGCAGCCAATATACATTGTTGCTGGCCATGATTGTTCTTGAAACGTCACCAAAACTGTGCTCTTGTTGCCCATAGGTTTTACAGCATTGATGCGATGGGTGCTGCAGTGGAGGCGACGTATGAGCTTTTCGGGGATACAAACGGTAAGTACGTGGAGCACACCACATGTGGCGGTGGCTGGTACCAATTCATACGTGTTCACTATAATTATGTGGTTAAGGATTGCACATAGCTGGTTTAGCTGTAGGAGTGCATCCTTGATGTGACAGTTGGTTGTAGTGAATACTATGGTATTCGAATGCGCCCTAAATTTGTAGCGGAGTAACTGCAAGAAGGCGAATATCTCATGCAACTCCATCACTATGTCATCAAGACGTTGTCGAGGAACGCTGGTGATCCGGTACTGCTGCTTTGGTCACAAAATTATCGTGTAGTTGCGCTGCGCCTCGGGCGGTGGAGCCAAAGCAGAATGGCATCGGCGTTTTTTTTTTTTTGTTGACTGCTCCAATCGGCTCTGTCCGCTGAGTCATATTGTCGGCTCTTGCGGCGTCAACAAGGTACAGTCTTTGTCAAAAGCGTAGGGCCCGGGGGGTCTGCTTCAGAGCTAATTCGTTGGGCTTGTAATGCATTTTATGCCTTCCCAAATCTTTTGTTGGTATGAAGATTTTGGTCTTACCCTTTCCAACGGGAACGACCTCCACTAAGGCTAAATTAGCGCCACTATACGGCTCAGAAGCAGATCCCCTGGGCTGTACACTTTTGACAAAGGCTGTACATATCGTTAGGGGCGCCTGCGATTGCATCTGCGAGCAGTTGTGCCGTCTGTTGCTCATGTTGTGACTGACTGTCCAAAGTTACCGGCAATAAGTGGCGTGACTCAGCTTCGGATGCTACCGGAACTGACGACTGGCACTAGGTAGGACCCGCAGTAGGCTCAGGGGAAGCCCCTGAAAAGGATTAGCGTGCCGCTGGGTCTGCCGGTGGACTCCAAAACTGTTCTGAAGCAGCCTCAGGCTGGTTAGCGGAAGGAGAACCTTGGTTCCTGACTTTTTTGGGCGGTTCGAGCGCGTCCTCCGCCAGCGGCGAAAAACGATTGGGCATCAGGAGTCATGACACGGCCGACATGGAAAAGCCTAAGGGCTGGCCTGATGGTGAACAAACACCCAAAAGCGTTCCTGCTGGATTGCTTGGCTTATCTCCTTTGGTCGAGGTGGTTCCGACCGATAATCCGGCAATTCCTGCATTAATGGGGGAGGCAGGCCACACAAAGTGCGCTTGAAATAGCCAGAAAATTAGAAGGCAGGCATATAAGCTCAACACCATCCAACTTCTTTCTTCCGATTCCGGGATACGATCCGGCATCCTTGGGCACAGTAGTCGAGCACCGTAGCCACTGCACCAATACGACTGGGAAACCACTGCGCTGCCACGTGACATTATAAAATAGATTTTAGTGCCTTGTTTGGCAGCTTTGTACAAGTACAAGGCAGTTGTTACAAGTAAGTGATGCCAAAAAATATTTTCCTTCTCTATAACACATAGACATATGTACAGTATAATACTAAGAGATATCTACCCTACTGAAAATATTGTGCGAGGCTCTGCGTGGTTATCGACCCGCACAGCGCGAGGCTGCGCGAGGCGAGGATGTGCGATGCGAGGATGTGCGATGCCAGGACATGCGACGGGTGCACGGTGGGAGAACGTGCGACGTGCTCACGGCGCGAAGGCGTGCACACTGTGAGGACTTTTGTACCCGTGTGTGTGCGGCAAAATTTGTGCGTAGCTATCAACATTCAGAGTGCATGGATGTGGGCACTCACTTAGTGCAAGGAATGAGTGCACTCTGAAGGTGCAAGACATTAGCCTGATCTCAGACGAGAGACATTCGGCATGGGAATGCTAACATACTTTGGTGATACTCTGCATGGTTGCAAGGCTCCTACATCACACTTCATGTTTATGTTGCGCATAATTCTCATATGCCAGCTTTAAGCCTTATGCAAGGCCTCGATCAGTGTCTGCTACAGTTATGACACAAAATGTTTAGCAGAAATGATGCTCTCCATGAGATGAGTCTCAAGTGAAAAGAATGCAAGCTTCCAAAAGATACATGTGGTCACCTGGATTGGCTTTATTGGCTGATACACCGTGGTCACAAAACATCTGCTTTCGGTCCACCAGGTTCGAGCTAAGATACAGGTTTCCTTCTTCAGCTGTTCTTGGCCAGTTGGATTCGAGCTTGGAATCAGGTTTTCACTGTGCGACGTCTGCAATATGCAAAGAAAGGCAATACTATATTCCAAAATCCGAAAATTCAGCTCATGTCTTTACAAAACATTCTGAGAAAGGGGTAAGTAGGTTCTCTAATATTAATTGATAACAATTCAAAAAGTTTCGATTCTGAACTACAGGAATCTGAGGAACTGACACAAGAATACAGGCTGTTCAGCATCAGTCCATTACAAAATCTAATACCTTAGTCGAACAGATATTTCAAGGGTCTTCCATATCCTATCAATCAAAGACATTTGGGCACTGCTTCGTGGAAAGCTACAATAACTAGAGTGAACAGAGCAGTGCAAAACTGGAGATATAAATGGCCTTTGAGAAATAAAGTGTGCATTTTAGGATATGGCTTAGCATAGAGGGCTAAGGAATAAAACCAAACCTAAAATGAAAGATCATGCAATCCTACATATAAGATCATAGAAGGAAAACACAATTGCACACCGAACAGTGCGGAAAGTATATCATCATTGCAACTTGTACAAAAACAGTTGACAACACATCTCCAAAAGTGCATGAGTATTACTTGAGCCCAGCAGCGAAATATCGATTGCAATAGCGGGGTACAAGAGCTTTCAGTAAGATGATAGAATCTTTCAATGGTAATCGAGAATAGTATGTAGAATTGGCACAACTCCCAAGTTTACTAAAAGCTTGGTTAGGATTCATGACGGCCCCTCAGCCTTCCTTCCAATAAGATCTTGAGAAATACTCTAACCACCCGAGGCAGTGGAAACAGTGCATAGGGATCAGTTTTACCGATATTCACAAACATGCCTTGACTAACACCTTTACTCCAAGCGGTCCTCGAGGCCCCTTTTTTTAAATGAAGCTCCACTTGAATAAGTGGCAATGACACTACTATGGGGACACCTAGACTTCCACTTACAAACATGGGGCATCGCAGCTTTCACACACTGTGCAGACTTCGTTCTACTGCATACCCAGCCTTTCATGAAAGTGGATACAATAAGGATTCACAGACCCACTCTCTGAAGCATTGGCTCTGAGAACCTCAATCTGACTCGAAAGTACTGAAACATCATTTCAAGTACGACCAAGACAAGCCTCCTAAGTTTCTGCGGCTGACGTTGGACATGGATAACTATCGTCAGTTGCAGATTTCAATGCTGTAGTTGATCATCGCATTACGCTACTGTGGTGTAGGCAGATTTCAAGTCATGACAAGGTACATTAGCAACATTTCAGAGCTTGCCGAGTGCCAATTTGCAGAAAGCATTTGATGGCTAACAGGAAATGAAGCATGTGTAGTGGTTTCTGTACACCACTGTGGCAGTAGTGCAATCATAGGGAATGTCATATTGTAAATACGCAGACAGCGAGGTACTCGAGGAGCAGTTGGGCCATGGTACACCTGTGCTGCACGCATCAATGGCTTTCTGATTGCCTCAAATATACCTGTACGTCTTTGCAGTGCTGAAGAGGGGGGGGGGGTCAATTCTGTCTTTTTAGCTGTGGAGAGATATTTGCAGTTGATGAAAGGCATGGCTTTTCAAGTGCGCTTACAATTATAGCCCCTAGCTTGCTTGGAAACAGGAGCAGCATTTTCTTCTGGAAAGTCAAATTTGTTGGCTCTGGTGAATGCGCTATAACATGCTTCTTTGCACCTCACATGTGCTCAATGCTCGCCGCTGAGCACTCAGAGGGCAAATATGCAACTAGATCACTAGAGTTCAGAGCAGTTCGAGCAGTTCTCAATGCCTAAATCCTGTTCTACATGAGCCATATGTCACTGGCAGTGAATGTTGGTAGATGTGAATTGTTTTCAGCCATTCTTCACAGCTGCCTTGTTCATGCAGTCTGCAAAACATATTTTACTAGGCTGTGACATTTTTTAACGTCCAAACGCGACTCAGGCTATAGGAAATGCTGCAGTGGAGGACTTCAGAAATTTCAACCACCTGGAGTTCTTTAACGTACACTGATGTCGCACCGCACACGGGCGCCTTGCTTTCAGTCTCCATCGAAAAGCGGCCGCACAGCCTACTAGCCTGTGACTCGTGAGGCAGCTTGTGGATGCTGTTCATAAAGACTTGACATTAGAAAATGAGCATGTTACACGCAGTGGCATGCACTTTCCGGGCCAAAGTTTGACCTAATGGCCCATTCAAGTGGGGGAACGAGAGCAAAGGTATCGAGAGCAGCGCGCCACGACCATTGTGACCGCACTTCCCTCCCCAGCATTCTCCGCCTGCCCGCAATACCAGCAGTTGCAGCCCGAGGAGAAGTAAACACTCCGTGTAGAACTGCTTGCTTTGCATGCCTTTGTTCTCGCAACGCGGCGATCTGCCTCCTTTGGCCCTTTCAATGCCAGCAGTGACTCTCAAACCTGAGTAATGCTTCGCAGCCGCCATTTAGAGCATCACCGACTCGAGAAAGAAAAAAAAATGTCGCGGATATAACGCTTTATGTCATGTGACTTCCTCTACACTCGCTTTAGATGGGGGATCAGCCGGGAGTGCACTCAGGTGCTCTCAGCGAAGGAAAAGACCTCCTCCTCTACCATTGGAAGCCAGTGATTGTACTCCTGCTCTACTACTGGAGGGCACCCACTTGTCTGAGAGCACTTTCGAAGTGCTCTCGAGGGCGCCTGCTCTCCCACTTGAATTTGCCATTAGTCTTCTCCCCGTATGCCACTTGTGCAGTCTGGATTGGAGAAATATTTCTGAAGGCTAAGTGGGAGGAAATGCTGAAAAGCATTCAAGAATCTGAACTGAACCTTAACTAGAGAAAAGACTGTTTTCTTCACTTCATGGAGCTGAGGTAGCGTCCAGTGGAGACATGTTTTTGAATTCGGCCACAAGGGTAAAATTTGAATTAACTATTTCACATGCTAAACACTCATGTCCTAATGTCAAGTCCTCTGAACATTCAGAAGTAAACTCGATATCAACAGGCTAACAGAACATGTTTCCCAGGCTGCATGAAAAGGCAGCTGTGAAAAACAGCTGAAACCGTTTAATGTCAGGCAAAATGTCGCTGCCGCTGTGATACTTTCATGTAGAACATGATATATGCATTGAGAAATGCTGTGAAATTTAGTGACCAAATATGTTTATTAAGGTTTGGTTTGAAGTTGCTGCTACACTTGATCTTTGAACTTGCAGGGCTCAGGGGCAAGGGAAGAAAATATGCGTGAATTTTCGCTACATATACACCCAAACCAACAAATTCAACTTGCTGATTTCAGCTTCCAAACTGCACTTGAAAAGCAATGCCTTCTGCCTACCGTGAATATCTCTCCACAGAACAAGTGAACCAACCGCTTTGACAGCACCGTGTGTCCGAAGACGTACATATACCCTGATGTGACAAGCAAGCTATTGATGCCTGTAGTACAGATGTTGACATTGTTCATAAGGCTCAATCGCACTACTTGTGGCCCCAGCTTCCTTTATACGTACTTGCTAAGACCAAAAATGGGAAGACTGCACAAATGGGGGGAGGCAGCATTTGTGTACAAAAGGGAGAGGGGGCTGCTACTTTCAGGCAGTGTCTGATGCGTCCTAATCTAAACATACAGCAGCAGGCATGCAATGCATGTCTAAAGGTATGCGTCCATCGAGATATCCGCAAGCCGCCATCGAGCGTTTCCACTACGTCTCTATAGCCAACGCAAAACTGATCTGCATGCACACCACCAGTTTTCTCTCAGCACCATCGGAGCGCTGTTTATGTTTTTAATGCAAAACCATAACTAGCCCTTTTACACATAAATTCGTCCGTGACCGTTGTTGGCTGAGTTGGTTCCGAAAGAAAAGCAATAACGCCATTGTTGAGCATAGAGCAGCTTGGTAACATAAGGCATGCGGCTGAGCTCAATAAGAAGGATCAGATAACATGACATTTGGGTAAAGCCTTTAACCTCAAGTACACTGAGTGGCTGCCCTTAGCTGAGATCGAAAGCGAAGCCAGCAGAGCATCTATATCTACTGTGGCTGCATTAGCTCTGCATCGCTGCCTACAAGAAATGCTGTACACCAACTGTTTTCGCAGCCAGCGACACTCGGCTTAAGTCTGCTTTGATTGATTTCCTGCTTAGCCAATGATGCCGATGGTGCTAGTGTGGCCTGTGATGGAGATGTTCGAAATTATAATGCGGCTGCTGATTCCTCGGTGCCGGTTCCGCAAAAGCCATTTTTTACAGGCAGAAGCTCCTTATTTGAAGATTTAGGGCAGTGATCGTGCAATCAGAAAATTTGGTCAAAAATCTGGTATTCTAGAAAATCGGAAGGGTTGGCTGCAGGTATGTACGCAGCATGCCTTCCCAACAAGTGTGTCCTTGTCTGTGGAAGCCACCAAGCAGAGAAAACTTGCTATTAGTCCTCAAATTTGTACCGTAGCTCAGCACTAAGTAGGTTCTGAAACACTGCTCACATACAGTGACAACTTAAAATGTGCAGCACCACAGAAGTATGTGATGATCATTTACAGCACTGGAGTTAGTAATAGACCATGATTATGCATGCTTGGTGTCAGAAGCTGGGATGTCAGGAGGGATGCCAAAGCCATACCCAGAAAAAATAATGTGCCAGAAGTTCTAAGTTAACCAGGGTTGACCTGGGCTGTCACTCAGCCAATGCTTCAGAGAACAGATCTGTGCATACTCACTGTATCCACTTTATTAAAACGCTTGTAAACGCGCAGAACAAAGCCCATAGAGAGAGCAAATGATAAGATGTCAAGTATTTACAAGTTGAGTGCCAGTCTATGAGCCCTCAAGGTCACTTAACTGCCAATAAATGAAAAGCAGGCATTCAGGGCTGCGTGGAGTTGAAGCGAATGTATTCTTATGAAGTGAAGATTTCCTGTCACTATACTCAATCTCACAAGCTGTCTGCTGCACCCTGCCCATTCGAGATCATATAGATTGTAGTAGGTAATTTTGCTCTTAGGTGCCTCTCATCCCTTGAATTGGCCAGGGTGAAAGTAGGAGCACAATTACCTTCTTGGACCGTTTGCCAAACTCAATGCGTCACCTATCTTATATAGTGAAATTCTTGTGGGGGAATATTTTTGCACGTCCTGGGTGCCTAGTCACGTGACACATGGGTGACGTAGCCTATATGTCACATACACATATCTCCTAGATTTTTTTTACAGAGGCGTGCTGCTCAATCAAAAGACGCGATGCGCGGGAGTGTAGTGCGCACCGATTCTGTGTGTTCGCAATTTTTTGTTTTCGTTCTGTTCTTCCGATAGTTTGGTGGGGCGGCTGGTATGCAATGCGATGCGGGGATTCTGGACTCGTGAGTCTTCTTTTTCGCAGCATGACGCAGGGATGGTGCGTTTGCTTTCTGCAGTGTAAACAAAATGTGCTAGAGTAGTTACCGTGTGCGGGGCTGCATATATATTGAGTACCAGAGTGGGAGTTATTTGCGCACACGCACGCCCATACGCGCTCATACACATGCAGTTTTGTAGTGGCGCAAAAAAAAGTAATTCTGTCAAGACAGAGCATCTTCTAAAGGGCACGTAAACTTTGACGTTTGGATTAAGCAATGGAATTATACAAGATGTTTCACATAAGGTTTGCTTTATGGGGTTTAACGCCCCGAAGCGACTCAGGCTTGTATCAAATGAGGGGCTTAACTCAAGGTACAAAACCGGCCCATGTGCGGACACAGAAGCAGTCAAACCTTCGGTGCTAGAAAAAAAAAGCAAGCGTGCTTACTACTCTGTGCTTTGCCGAGGCAGCTCCAAGCCATCCCTCACTTGAAACCGTGCTGCCTGCATTGGCCTGTTCCCCCCCCTTCCCTCCCGATTCTTTCATCCTTTCCGCCCTGCTAAGTAAACAAAAAAAGCAAGCTTGCATACTGCTGTGCTTTGCCGAGGCAGCTCCATGCCATCACTCACTTGAAACCGTGCTGCCTGCGTTGGCCAGCCTGCTCCCCCCCCGATTCATTCATTTTTTTACGCACTGCTAAGTAAAAAAAAAAGAAAAGCAAGCATGAACACTGCTCTGTACTTTGCCGAGGCAGCTCTAGCCATCACTAACTTGAAACCGGGCCGCATGCGTTGGTCATCCTGCCCCCCCCCCCCCTAGATTCTTTCATCCTTTCCGCACTGCTATATAAAAAAAAAGAAAGCATGCATGCTGCTGTGCGCTTAGCTCGCCGGACAGCTAGACTCCCCTCCCATTACCTCCACCCCCCTTCCCACCAGCCACTCGTTTTAAAGGACGGGCAACATCCCAGCACCCTTGCCTCCTTCCCGCGCTGACCAGGCAGCCCTTTTCTCCCTCCCTCCCAGTAGAATGAAAAAAGAAACCATGCAGGACATGCAGGAGTGACATAGTCACGCCACTTCTGTTTCAACGAGGTTTGGGTTGCTTTGGCCTGAGCAGCAGTATAGGGAGCGCTCAAGATTTGATTGCTTCTGTGCGCATCGAGTTAGAGCACAAGGCTCGATCGGCCACCTTTGTACCTTAACTTAAACCCGTTGTGTGAAACGATGTGCCGGAAAATTGTTGATTCATAAGCTAAGCCACATCTTTTATGAATTTACAGCTTAATATCAAACACCAACGTTTATGTGCCCTTAGAAGATGCTCTCAGTCTTGACAGTTATTTTTCTGCCACTGCAAAACAGCATATGTGTGGCGTGCGTGTGTGCAAGTAACTCATGCGCTAGCCTTGCATGTGTTCATTACAATGAGGAAAACAAATGCACAATCCCTGCAGCGCACTGTGAAGGACTCTTGACTCCGTGTCCTTGCATTGCTCGAATACCAGCACACCCGCTAAACCACCGGTAGAAAAAGAATGAAAGCTAAGCAAAAGATTGCAAACGAACAGAATCGGCGTTCACTCTACATTCCCCTGCATCATGCCTTTTGACTGTACAGCGCTTCTCTCTCAAAGAAAAAAAGAATACAAACTCCACAAGATATGTGTACGTAACATATAGGCTATGTCACTGATGTATCACGCGATTGTACACTGAAGACGTGCAAAAATATCCTCTCAATTCCCGTTGAGGCAGACGTTTTGTGCAATCTGAATATTTTTGTATCAAACCTCATGTTATGCACGAATCTGACGAGGAGCATGCCTTCACTATTGAAAACCAGGAGGGGCGGAAATGGGGGGGGGGGGTTATGAATTTTGTAACTCAGGGGAGCAGGTAATGGATGTGGTCATTGTCGCAAGAAATCTCTCCTGGCAGCCGCCTATTTCTGCCCCCAAAACAGGTTTGGCCACCACAGTGAAGGGGTTAGCGCTGAGCAGAGAAGCATTGCAGAAATATTCTGCCAGAAAAACCCCATACTTCATTCATGGTCTAAGATTACATATGACATAGTATTATCAATAACACTTCCCTCTATTCTCTTTTCACTTTACATACAAATAGTATTCGCACTCAGTTTACCCACCAAAAAAAGTGCAGGGGGGCCTTTTAAAGGGGAAATTTGTCGGAGCTGATTGATAAGAAAGCAGCCATCAACAGGTCTAGTTGAAGACAGGAAGACCAGAAAAATAACCCTCCAGAAAGGTCTTCAAGGAGTTGCAATTTTAGAAAAATTTATTCACAGCAGTTTTGCATAAATTTTGCGTGAAATTAAGGAAAACCAAGACAGACATGCTAAAAACTTATTTGCAGCTCTAGTCTTGTATTACTGTTAACTTTTGTATTTTAAACTTGGTACCATTGTTTCTTTTGATACACGGTAACCCTCCCCCTCACACAATGTTCCATGTTTGGAACCTGAGAGGTATTTGTATAAATACCAAAAATAAATAAAAAAAGAAAAATTAAGTAGGGACAAGAGAGGTGAAAAAATTCGAAAAAGAGGGCCACCTATAACCCTGGTCTGGACGCATGCCAGGCTGTCACTTTGGGTTTATATTATATAGGCTCATGCTCTCTTCGATTGTTCCCTCTGAAGTGCACTTTTAGTTTCCATGTAAGCTCGCTTTTAGAGAAAAACCATGCAAGTTTTTTGAGAATTTTAGGAAGCAAATAATTTCAGGAGTTGCAAAGCTCCTTGAAATCGTTCCTGAAAATCAAGGGTACTCAATCATATCAAAGGCCTGTGTAAACCACACTCCATGATCATCATACTGAATGGAACAGCTTACCAGCCCACCCTCTGGGACCTGCGCCCAATAACATATAGAGGCATCACGTAGAACTTAAAAAATCAGCTTGTAATGACTTCTGTTTCAAAACTTGTGGCTTTTCCTATCCTAAAGTAAGCTCGTATTTTCAGGAAGTAGCACTTTAGTGGGTAGAAAGCCGTAATTTATAATAAAAGACAGCTTCAGCTTGCCCTCAATGTCCTTTTATTACCCTAAAGCTGAACATGAGCTATGAGAGACATCATGAAGGAGGGCTCTGGGCTAATTTCCAGAGCCCTCTTTCACAAAAGTTCTTCAAGCTATGCAGTGGCACCAAATCTGGGCAAGTTTGCATTTTGCCTCTATCAACGGGCCACAAGCACCATTCCACTCCGCATTCTCAAACTCAACAGCCAAATGTCATAGCCAGTAAGCAACAGCAGCAAAGAAAACACTAAAGAAACCTAAATGTCAAAATAATCTAAATAATCTTAAATTATTATTTTTTAATTCAAAATTTCGCTTTGGGATTCAATTAGTTGAAGGGCGATTACCTACAATGCCAGAGAAGAAACATTGTTGACATCACCCAAGAGATACCAACAGTGAAATAAAATAACTCCTTTCACTCCATCTTGTCGCCAGCCTGGCAAAAGAGCAAGTCATGCATCACAGTGCCCCTAGTTACAAATAAAAAAGCATTTAATTGACTAACTGCAAGTGCATTTTAACAGCCTATCCATAATCCGCCAGTTCCCACTAGGTTCGCGATCAGACAAGCCCTCCCTTTCTTTGTTCTTTACATCGAGGTAGCCCCTTAATTGGTACTGCAGGGCCTAATACATGCCTGCAACTACAATACTACTTTTCTAAGAGATGTGGAACTTCAATAAAGTTTTTTTTATGACCGAAGTAGCAAAGATTGTATTTTATCTTGAAAGCAGCTGCAAGAAAAGACAAGGGTATGAAAGGACTAACTTACAACTAATGTTTGTTGAAACACACATGAAATATATAATGAAGTCGAGAAATAACGCAAACCACTCAATCATTGATAAGCAAAAAGCAAGACATAAATCACTAAAATTTAAGAACAGTTCCCTATCTGGATAACCCAACTCACTGCATGGTAACACAATGCATGGCTCACTAACACATTCATTACCTAGTTGTAAAATGTGTCTAGTTTCAATGAGTTCCCAGCTGATTTTCAATGAATGACAGCCAGAATGTGCGCAGCAGAAAGAAACTGAAAGCAACCAGTGCGTTCTTTACAATGCTCAGCCAAGTTGACCTCTACCTATATCTAATCAAACGGAACTGTTCGGAAGTTTTAGTGATTCATGTTTTGCTGTCTGCTTATTGGTGATTGAGCGGTTTGCGGTGTTGCTAGGCATTATATATTTCTTATTTGAATTAATAAACTTTAGTTGCGAGTTAGCATATGCTTGCTTCTTTTCACGTCCTTGTTTTTTCGTGCTGCTACTTTCAAGATGACACCTTACCAACTCATCCAAATTGTAGTCAGTGAAATTTTACTTCATGTGACACTGATCAACACACATGACCATGTTTCATGAAACTTAAAGCCAATCAATGAGAGCCTCATCATAAAGCATGAAAGTGTGCTCAGATATACAGCTCTCCATGCCAACACAGCTTGCACAGACATGATTTTCTGTGGTAAACAGAACACTGGGCTGCTGCAAGGGTGGTACAGAGCAAGCAGCGGGTGCTCTGACACTGAGAGGAAATGTGGCATTGAATCTTGCTGTACATGGAGACAATGTTGGGGCCCTGCAGCCGAGTCTAGGTACGAAAGGAAAGGAGAAAAGTTTATGTCCCCTTGCGTGAAGAGTGGTTTGCTCACTATTTGGGCTAGGAGTGTACTGGGTTGAAGTGAAGGGAGGAAGTTGGAGAATTAAATCAAGGTCACGAGGGCTGAAGTAACCCGCTCTACATGGCAAGGGGAAATAGGTATGTTGCCTCCTCCTTCCTGCCTAACTTCAGCTGCATAGCCACAGTTATCCCCGAGTATAGTGATCTGCTACCGTGATCAAGACTTGTAGAATTGAAACCTGAAAGTAGCACAGGGGTATGGCATGATTAAAATATCTATGGCGTCCAGGTGCATAGCACGCTGCACTCCAGATTTGCTGACGGCGTATTTACTTATTTTATATTTAAAAAAAACAGTAGTTAGTGAACCATAAATATAATACTTCTGCTATTGTGACGATTTCACAGCTATGTAAACTGCATGAAGAAAGTGAAACTATCAATAGCTTGCACTGACAACTCACCAGGCACCCACTGGTGAAATAAAAGTGGAGCAAAATGTCTAATCTGCATTCACGACATTCATCATGAAGGTATTGCCGACACTAAACATAGTTCACCATCATAGCACTTATGATATCATATCCAAGCCATCTATAAAGCTACCTAGCTTGTCACATTAACATTTCAGCGGGTGACTTTTCAATGGTCATATGACTGACCAAATTCTCATGAACAAAAAACTTTTATGGCCAAATCAGCACTTTTCCCAGAGTTCAATGCATGGGGGTGAGTTCGTGAACTGCTAGTTTTTCATTAAAAGGGGTCATCAAACTGTAAGTAACCTGAGTTGAGTTGCAAACAACGAAATTTCAGAATAGTGAGGGGCAGACTTTGTTGCATTACGAAGGTCATCTACTAACGCTAACAGTAGGCAGCCTTGATTTGATGATGGGGTTCAACATGCCAAAGAAACTTAGTTAATGAGGGTCAGCAATAGTAGGTAGCTCTGGATAATTTTGACTATCTACACTTCTTTAATATGCACTGACACTGTAAAGCACATGGGGACTTAGCGTTTTGCTACCACCAAAATGTAACCACCCCGGCTCGGACCGAGCCCGCGTCACCCAGCTCACTAGTCTAATGCCCTAAACACTGAAGCCACCACAGTAGGTTGCAGGCAGCCTTTAAGAGGGTTACATTTGCAAGCATGTTTTGTACAAGCCAAGCTTATATAAGCTGGGTATGGCCAAGCTGCGGCTAATGAGTAGCACGAGGCTCCTGCAAAGTCCAGGTGCAGATCACGACAGCTTGGCAACTGTCCACCACTCACCATTTGCAGTATTTCTGCTTCTACAGCCAGCTTCTCTGTTCTTTCCCCTCTAAGTTCCAAACCACCTATTGTTTAGAATTCTTTTCAACAATAAAACAATGTGCCACAATTATGGACACACATCTAATAGAGCTACTCACGACTGTAACCATGCTCATTCGAGAATTTCAATATGCTTGCTTTACAAATGGGGCAGTCGAGGCATATTAACAGTCGTGGCATGAGTTCTTCACTTTGACCACCAGCTTTGGTAAAGGAAAAAAAGTCATTCTTATCATTTACTTTGCTCTTTCTAAAATGTTGCCTTTTTAGTCAAGAGTTTTCATTAAAGATACGGCAGCAGTTGCTGTAGGCCCATAGCTAAAGATCTGTCTGACATATGCCCGCCCGCCTCGTACTAGCTTGCTCGTACATGGAACTGAGCCTTAGCAAGCTTCGCGGTGATGCGAAGAGATGTTTGTCCATGCTAACATCTCGGCATTTCAATATTGGCGCAGATCAGTGTTTTTACTCCTACTTGTGCTATGAACATTCCTGTCACTAGCACATATCGAAAGTAAAAGTGATGACAGCAGGCAGAGACATGTTCACCTGCTTTTCTTCTGCACATACAGTGAATTACAATCCCAGAAGTGAAGTGGTCTGCCTGATCCGCAAAAGAGCACCTGCATCCAGTACAGATTGTGTCCCGACTCTGCGTTTGGAACACATGCCAGCGCAAGTAGGTAGTGCCCATGGACTGACAGAAGAATTGCCTGTTATTCTGTGTACTAGTCTGCGCTTCGTCTACACGTGCCAGCTGCTTTTAAACCTGTAATAGGTCTGCATTTCTCTCGCTGCTTCTTGAGATGGTATTGACATCAACAGTTTATGCCATTCTTTCGTATAGCCGAGTGCAGGCAATCAGGGTAAAATTTCTTTGGCTCTATTCTGAAATAAAAGGAAGTCGCAGTTCACCATTTTTACTGTTTGAGTTCAGGAATGGCTTTAAGTTCATGAATAGCACATAAAGATGGTTTCCGCACAGATTCTTCTAGTCGCACTCCGAGCTGAGGTCTTCATAAAAGATTATTGCATAATACTGCTGCTCTTAGACTTGTTGTCCTCAAGAGTAAGCACAAGTTCATGACAGCAATTTGCATTCATAGCGGTGGCAAGTAATCATCTATTATGGAGCCCAGAGGGCGCAGTCAGCACAGCAGAGCATGCTACTGGAAATGGAAGGTGCAGCTGAACAAATACTCAAACAAGCTTCTAGCCGGTTCTGTTGATTTCGGCAGAGCAATCCACTGCTCCAGGGACTGATCTTGGCTCAGCAATCGCTCCCCATCACAGTGGGAAGATGGGACCTGTGTTCCGGATCTGCATTTGTATCACAGATACTCCAAAAAGAGCAGAAAACAATGTTCTGTAAGTCACCAAACCCTGTGATTGGAATTGACCATTAGTAAAGTCCTGTCATCTATCACCTCGATCTGCTCATAAATTTAATAGCATTATAAACGTCTGCAATTCTGCAGGAACCTCTGATATCACACCATGAATTCAGTGCCCATAGCAGGCACAACACACATCTAGAGATGCCCGGGAATGTAACTCTTAAGAAATGTTATGCTAACTCTTCTTTACCTGCTAAGAGTGCAAACAGTATTTCTGTCATCGAACCTTCATTTAAACACTATTTCAAGGCAATGGCAAAATGCATTTCGAGTCAACTGGAGGTCTAACCTAGTACAGTGGCGATGAACGAGCCCCTGAGCCTGCCATGTGCCAAGGCGTAAATGCGCTTCACTGCAATGTACGAGCAAACAAGCAGAAGGATGAAAGCTGTTTCCAGTAAACAGTGACGTTTAGGTGGTTATGTTGGAATACCAAGCAAGCACTCTGCCCGTAGCTTCATCTACTAGATTTCCTCGCAAAGGTATAATCAGCAAACAATGTCTGCAACTTTAGCCAGGAGTACAATCACAGCATGTTCTGAACTTTCTGAAGACTTCGATCATCACATTGACTTTTTAATCATGCCAGTCACCTCAACATCAAATCAACGCAATATATGTGGCAGCTTATGGAACCATCGCACATACAAAACACACCGAGAAATGCAAGCCAGTCAGTCTAAAGGCAGCCTCAGTTCAGTTCAGTTCAGTCGTTCAGTCGTGTCCGACTCTTCGTGACCTTATTGACCATGGCACGCCATGCTTTCCGGTCTCTCCCTGTCTTCCTAACATCACATAACTTCATCTGCAGTGCCTCTAGGATGCCATCAAAGCATCGCGTTCGCTGCCTATCCCTTCTCCGGCGACCCTCAACCTTTCCCAACATCAAATCTTTCTCCAGCGACTCCTCTCTTCTCATCAGGTGAGCAAAGTAGCTGAGCTTTAACTTAGGATTTGACTCTCCAATTAGCAGTCAGGGTTTATGGTCGACAATATCGACGAATTTGATCGTCTGGCAGCCTATCATCAGCATATTGTTCATGGCCTTCACAGTGCCACCAAGTTTGCTCCCTCACCATCCTATGAACATGCAGTGTTTGCACACCAACTCAGGTTACACAAAATGTGGCGGCTCTTTAAACGAAATAGGAGCAGCGCACCAAGAAAGGCAAAAGTTCGTTCCTAGCTCCCATTATGTCAACTGAAGAATGTGCAGAATCGGACCAGAAATATGTATTCTGTATAGAAATATGAGTGATATCTATGAATCTAGGAAGATAGTGGTACTAGTGCAGTAAGCAGTCTGCCCCTTCGCATCATGAAGGGCCAATGCTCTCGCACTTCCAAACCTTTTATCATGCCAAAACATGCTCATCGGATAAATTATGAATTGTGAAAGACTACGCACTCTAAAGTGGAAACGCTTCAAAAAAAGTAAAAAAAAGCCAAATGCTAAATGCGATGTGACTGTTCAAACAATGTCTGGAAGTGCATGTGGCAACCAGGCAAATCATAAATGTGGTAGCCATTCATAATCTAGATCCAGACACAACACTAATTCCATGTCAACATCTACAGTTGCTTCTACAAAACATGCATAAATTTAAACAAAAGCACCACAACTGAATGATACTTTAATAAGCAAAGGCTTGTTTTGCTTGGAATTCTGTATGCACTCTTCATTTTGAAATCTGCATGAATTTCATATTCCCACATCTGTGATGAATCAGTAGTATACTGAGTACGGAAAAACTCCACACATTTTGATTCACTTTTCATATCAGAGAAGATGCCAATGGGGCATCTCAGCCCTAAGTCAGATTTTTTTCCCTTTATTTGTAAATACTTAAACAAGAAAATCAATACCATTGGTACTGTTGAATGCATAATTACCTTTACACCTTACTGACATTTCTGGACTAAAGGTCTGAGTTTGGTGTCCGTCATTTATATACGCTTAGTAGTTTTTGGGGATTACTTCAGTCACGACCAAAGTATGAAAAAGGAAATGTCAAGCCCAATACAGGTGAAAAAATTCAAAACAGCTCAAAATTTTTTTCCCTTCTACTCCCAAGGCTCGACAATGGAGTTTAAGTACGGTTGCTGCTGAATCTTACTGCCGTCGCATGTTCGCCGGCTCCATATCTCATAATCCGCAATATTTATGGAACATAAGAGTAATCATCTAGCCCTGTTGTAACGCAGGTAGGTTTTACCGTTTATTCAATCCGTGTAGTTGCAACTGCACAAGCGCCGGACAAGTAGCGGCAAGACTCGTTCAATGAGTCCAATTGGTTGTCACCTCAGAAGTTATGCAGTGTGGCATGCATTTTTTTCAATTGTTTTAATGCATCTTGCAACTTGCTGTACGAGCCGCCGTTCTGATAACAGGAACATCCTCACCCTCGACAGAAGTCATAGTGAAAACAGCAAGGGAAAACGAGACGCACGAAGAAAGGCATAACAGGAGCGCCGACTCGCAAGTGAATTTTTATTTTAAGAAAACATTCTTTAAATGCTTTTCTGACAAGGAAAACACCAAAGGCAAATGAAGACCACAAAAACTACAAATCAAACATGATGGTCACAAGACACACACATCATCGCCATGGCGCATACATTAGAGACAGATGTATTTACCAGATAAATAAGATAGCTCTTTATCATTGAAAGCGATAAATAGATCGCTGATGCGCTTGCCACTATTATAGTGAATATGAAATGCCTTCATAATGTCACGTGTTAGCTTATCTTTATGTCCCGCGAGGATAACGATGCTAGAAAAAACAGGAGTTTATGCAGCTTTCCTTTAATGACGAGCAAGATTGCATGAAGAGACATTGGACCGGCAGTTGTAATGTTCACTCGAGCATTTATGCATCGCCTCGCCTGGGCTATGTAAACCGCTCCGCAAGTACAAGCTCTCCTGTACACCTGTATGTGTCTCTGTCTGTGTATGTGTCCAATCTTCATCAAATTATGTCCTAGAATATATGGTACCACTGACTTCTTTGTTTTTTATGTAAAGTCTTCTTTGGCTCTCCTCCGCTTGTTCGGCAGCACAAGGCCTTCTGTTATGCTGTGCAGCAAATACTGAAAAAACCCTGCCTCCAGAAGCCTCTCAGTCTGGCGTGAAAAGTTTACTCTTAATCACCATCAATTCATCACAACCACCTGAGCTTGTCCTCCTAGGATAGTGGAATTACCTCTTGCGATGCCTAGTCCTCGTTCCAAGCGCAACTGGTTGTTTCCTTCGGCGATGCCTTGGCTGTTTCTGTGCCAGCGTTACCCTTGCAGGCGATGAAACTTTATCAGGGCAGCAGGATTAATTCTCTGTCGCGGACGCTTAGAGCGTTGTGGTGCGTAGAATTCGGCGTAGTAGGTATGCACGTTGTTCATCTAGAGCTTGATGATCTTTGAGCAAAGTTCATGATCGCCTGATGTTCACGGAGCAAGTTTATACCCACAATGACGTCTCGCGAGCAGTTCTGTAGGACCACGGAGCTCGTAGGATAAGTAGTCCAGTTCACTGTCACTCTTTCGGAGCATCGCCCGGACGGCGTAATACGGTTACCACTAACTGTGCTGAATAGCTTGCCGTACCAAGTGGTCGCCATGACTTTCTTGAGCTGGGCGGCGAAACTCCACTGATTGCAAAATTGCTGAATGCTCCACTGATAGCCGAATAGTCGTCTCTGGTGTCCACTAAGGCGCTAACCGTCGACAGCACATTCGAGGTTACTTGCGTCTGCCCTGGTATCCCATGTTGGCTCCAGTGCTGAAATTCGGCTTTGTCGCGTACCAAATTTGTGGATGGGCATGCCGATGTGATCTCGCTGTGTTGGTGTCACTTTAATATCTCGTCGCGTGATCGTCGGAGATGTCTTTCTAAGGAGCGTTGGCTTAAAAGTGGCATTGTCGTCACTCATCGTTGGCGGCGTAAGACCTTTTTTTCACTGCGTAGCAACCTCACTTCCGAATTTTGCTGCATTCAGTCTTTCCTGCACACTTCCATAGTATCTGCGGCCCTCCGACGCAACGTGGGTGGTGTATGGTGAAGGGGCCTGTACCAACGGGCTTATGGGATAAAATCCCCGCTGCCAAATAGATGGAGATTTGTTACTCTCGTTCACCGGGACGGGGTTGTGCATTGCCTGCAAACCGCAATGACCCATTCGTCGGTAAGGGCAGTGGTGAAGAACTTATAATAAGTAAAGTCCGAGTCACATTGCGGAAACAAAACACCGACTTCCACAGGTTTCGTTTGAAAACCAAGCCGCCAACAAGTTTTGGAGCCAAGTTGTTCCCCAACAGCTTGTCACACTGCTTGAACAGCAAGCCAAAAGGTTTTGTTGTGTTGCCTCTGTGGGACAGTGTTAAGCAACCAGATCAAGCAGGAAAGAGCGTCAGTCAACAATGGTCGGCCCTTTCGCTGGCCGGGCGAATTAAGCTGATTGACTCGTTCCTGCACATTTCCTATTTCCAAATAGTTTTTTTGCTGAACGTTTCCTTGCATACCAAAGTTTTCATTGTGGCATCTTGCAGGAGGCCCATGGGGGCGGGCGCTTCCGCGGCGACGGTCGCTCGTCCAATTGCCAATGGCATGAGCGGTAGAGCGACATTGCTCCCTGTGCACACAGGCGCTTCCTGGAGTCTGTACGCGTATTCTGCGATGTAAACAATTTTATTGTACGCCCAACTATAGACAAATTTATCTCGATTGCCTTTTTCATTCACTAAAGCCTCTGAAGGCTGCCGCAGATGACCCGCCAATTGTCCGCGCTGTCGGTTGCCACGGCCGAGACCGAAAAGCAGCGCAGCATGTGCAGCGCTGCTTGGTTTGATGCAGTACACTTTCGTAAGAGAAAATAGTTGCTATCAGAAGTTGTTGAAACTTGTTGCAATAGCAGCACGCCTCCACAAAGCGGGGAGATTTTGGTGGCAGCGCCTCCCGCGGGTGCGATAGGCGCTACCTCATGCCTGCCATACTTGTCGATATGCCTAGTCGGTTTCGTAGGACGGTGCTCCTGATGCCTGGCCAAGTCAATGGCATCACTGTTGTGAAAACGATTTGATTTTTGTCACCAAGTTACAAGGAATCCACTCTTAGTAAATTACGTCGGATTAGATGCGAGTTCGATGGCCGCACTCAATTCTTTCCGCACAAGCAGCGCTGACGACTGCTGCTTCCCGCTTGTTGCTGTGTTCAGCAAATCGGGTCTCACCGGCGCATCGTGGTGATTGTACGAGCGTCCTTCGTTGTAGGCAGGCGTCAATGTCAGTTCACTGTAGGCAAATCTATATCTTCTGGTCTTCTTCGCTCTCTACAATTCGTACATTTCGTCCATAATCAGCAGATTTTTACTCGATAAAGCAGAGCTCATGAAAATACACAAAAGTGGTGCCTCAGGGCGATGCAAACTATAGCCCTGAAGCATATAGGTGCCTTCCTTCGTCGTTAAAGGAAGTTCAGACTTAAAGACAGCCTTTTCGCTTTCATCCCCGAGTATGCGAATGAATTTGGGTGAACTGATAACAAAGCGGGCAGCTCCTGACATCGGCGAAGAAATGAGCTGCATGTTTCCGCGGTAAGACATGGTGTTTTCAAACTGTGAAAGAAATGTTCCCGACAACTTTTGGCGGGAGACGACGTGTTTCTAAATAGTTCATGTTGGGGGGTGTGACAGGGTGGCCACCACTAAACGAACACTCTGTTGAGGCAGTCAGTTGTCCGACTGTTTCGGCGATATGATTCCGCATTAAAAGACAGCGCGAACAAATAAGGACCAACGCAGGACAACCGGACTAGCCTTGAACTACCAATCATCGCTGAAAATTCAGTGCTAGTCCGGTTAACATCTCTCCGTCCTTGTCAGTTTGTGTTTTCGCTTGATATCATGCTTTCTAAGCAACAGGCCCAAGCCACGTAGTCAAGCAAAGCACGTTTTCAACCCTTCCTGTCCGATTCCCTCCAGGCGTCGCAGGTTCTGGTGCTGGAGGGTCGTTCGCAGGCTTGGCGGGCTGGAGCCGAGGAGCTTGTCCGCGTCGAGGGAGGCTTGGAGGGTCTTGTCGGAGAGGAGGGGGACTTAACGCGGACGCAAACTTCATTGCAGTGGATCTTTGCGTTGGAGCCGTCGTTTGAGGAACGTCCAGAGTATGATGCACTTTTTCACGAACGACGTCTATGAGCGTAGCTATGTGGGGCTATTGTGACGACAGTAGCAAACGGCACAGTTCTTTCCAAACAACCTTTCGGATAAAGTTTCTCAGGTTGACTCCTGTTCCAGATGTTCTACTGAAGGGGTTGCTTACACAGGTTCAACTGGCCGCATGAAGTATAGTTGCATGCTGGCATCCATATTCCTCTGGGCGATGCCATTTCAAACTCAGGCATAGTCGTTCGCGGATTTATACCACATGACTGAAAAAAGCGAGTCTTTCACGCCTCGCATGAAGGATATCACTTTCTCGTTTTCCTTCATATTTGCGCTGGCGTGACAGAAGAGGCGCATCATTTCCTCGATATAGACGACCAAGGGCTTGTTGGAAAGCTGTAGCATCAAGTAAACGAAGAACTGGGCGTTTTCAGTTCTAACGATGCTCGCAAAGTGCTTCACGATAACCTCCTTGAAGGCTTCCCATCTCTTCAGAGCAGCTCCCTGATTTTCGAATCATATCCGGACAGATCCCCGGAATGAAAGTACGGTTGTCTCAGCTTGAATTCGTTGTCTGAAGCTTCGATTGTTGCCACACTTTCGAAGAGGTCGATCCAATCTTCCATATCACAATCATTTCATTGTATCCCATTCAAGGTTCGCCGCTTTTTAGTAACATTACAGTTTTTACCGTCTTTGTGCGTTTGGCATTCGTAATAAGTTAATCTGTTAATGGAGTACGTGTGGCTGTTAATAGGCCCAAAATCTTATTGTACTCGATAACTACTCCAGTTTTGTACTGCTTCATTGATCCATTTCGTTACAGGCATAGTTCTGATGCTTTATTTATTCTAAGCCTCTATACGTTTCCTTGCATACCTGTCGGCGTCCTTGCAGAGGACACCGACGTTGTACTTTCATTACTGAATATTGTTTATTGAACAATTCTCCACGCTGCAAAAATTCTTTCCTGAAATTGCAGTGTAAATAAATAGATACGTAAATAGATAAACCTTCATCTGGCCAGTAATTGAAAGGTGGGCGTTCGCGGACCTGAAGGTTCAATGCAGGTGGCTTATGCTCGGGAGGGGACGCAACATATTTGCTAGTTTGCCACGTTGATGGGGTCTACAGGTTGTTGGGATGCTTAACCTCCATAAGATGTCACACCATTGCGTAGTATCTCCTCAACTGGTTCGTGTATGGCCTGGCCCTCTCGTGGAGATACACGGTAGGAATTTTGACGAAGCGAACGGGAATGTTCTTCCATGATGATGCAATGTTTTGCGAACGGAGTTTGCCTCACATTCGAAGATGAAGAAACGCACTCACTGTAGCTTTCGAGAATGGTGCGAATCCGGTCTTGTCAGCCTAGGGTAGTGGTGCGTTGATGTCGAATGTGGACTGCTTGGCTCGTTTGGGTGCGTCATCTTCAGGTAGGCTGGGGGGATGAAGATATCTTGGTTGTCCGCTAGCCAAGGTAAGTAGTGTTTGTCGCATCCTTGTTCAGGTGTCGGTGTTCTTCGGTGAAGTACGTTACCAGCCTTCGAGCTTGTTCATGGCAAAAATGGGCGACGCCTCTTGCGATTCCCAGTCAACGCACTGAAAGCGACTGGGTGTTTCCCTCGACGACGCCTTGGGCGCTTTCGATGTCTGCGTTGCCCACGTAGGCGACGATGCTCGATCAGTGCAGATTATTGTCTCCGTCGAGGATGTTTAGAACAGATTGATGCGTCGTTTTCGTCGTGGAAGGTATGACATTTCGGTTCAGAGCTTGAGGTTTGAGCGAAGGTCGCTAATCGCCTGATGCTCAATGAGAAAACATACAAAGAAAAATGTTTCAGGACTAGTTCTGTGTAATCACGAAGCTCGTAGAATACGTGCGTTCATTTACTCTCACTCTTGCGGGGCATCGCCCTGACGGCTTAATAAGGTTACCACCAGCGCTGCGGATTAGCGGGCCATCCCAAGTGGTCGTCACTTTCTTGAGCTGGGCGGCGAACGCTCCACTGATTACTGAATTGTTATCTCCGGCGTCCATTAAGGCGGTAACCATGCGACCGTCGGCACCAACATCGGGGTCAAGTGTTTGCGTCCTCGTATTGCATGTTGGTTTCCATGTTCGATCTCTGCTTCGTCTTGTGCTGACATCGCAGGCGTAGCACACAGTCATCTCTTCTCTGGGTGGCGGTGTCAACTTGATGTCTAGTCGCGTCCTCGTGAATATTGACGTCTTGGGTAGCGGCGCTGTCAATTTGAATTCTGGACGCATCGAAGGCGTCTTCATGAGGAGCGTGGGCGTAATAGCGGCATCGTCATTACTCGTTGTCGACGGCGGAGGATATTCGTTAGGTCGCCGTGAAGCAACCTCACCTCCAGAGGTTGCTAGTTTTAGTTTCCCTTACAGGGGCTAGGGGACCTTTCTCGCACGCTTACATCATTGTTGTGGACTGGCGACGCAAGATAGGCCCTGTTCAGCGATGGAAAGAAGGAAAAAACTCTTCGATGCGCAGATTGGTCTCAATTTCGTCTGTTGTTTGATAGGGTAAGGCCGTTGGGGTGTCAACTGCGAAACCTCGGAAGCCGGTTCGTTTGTACAGGCAGTGGAGAAGGATGCGGCCGGCTTCACCACAGTGGAAGTAGGCTGGGCGGTTGTTCGAGGTTCTAAAGGCGTCGCATTTCCTGAGGCTGAAGGGTCGTTCGTAGGCTTCGCGAGCGGAGGCCAAAGATCGGCGTTGAAAAGGAGCTTGTTCGCGTCGACGCGGGCTTTGGGGATCTCGTCGTTGAGCAGGATGGCTTCATGCGGCAGCGTAGTTCATCCCATTTGGCTCTTGGATAAGAGCCGTCAGAGCCATGGCGCCGTCGCTTGAGTGGGGCCCAGCAACTTCTGGTCTTCTTCGCGGACTCCGCATGTGTGGCTATTTGGGGCAGTCGGGGCGATGGCAGGTGTCATCGTTGTTATTCGCGAATGATATCGCGGATAAGTTCCCCAGTGTTATATCCGCATATAGATGAGACATCATAGTGGCTTGCGGGGGAGGCTTGAAGCGGCCGGTTGTACTGGCGGGTTCGGGCGTCCAATATTTTTTTCATTGCTCGCAGCCTTTTCAGTGAATTCCGCCACATTTTTCGGTGGCTGACGCAGGAGACCGACAATAACGTTGGTTTTTCAAACCATGCATCAGGAAGTTGACCTTTTTTTCCTCGGTCATATTGGGTCGGCCTGCTGGAAGAGACTTTCATTTCTTTAACAAAACACTTGATTTGCTTATTCAGAAGTTGAAATCTGGACTGAAGATGGGCCTGGACCATCGTTTCTGAAGAGATTTGCCAATACCGCTAAAAGCTTTTTCTTCAATGTCTTCCAATCCTTCATAAAGTGTCACGATTTTCGAACCAAATTCGTACAGAATCTTGAAGAGCACATTAGACTTGCCTTAGCCTTCTTTCTCAGTCCAGGCGTTGTACGTCGACATGCGCTCAAACGGTCGAGTCAGTCTTTTGCATCTTCATCCTGTCTTCTTCGGAAACTTGGAGGCTCACGGGGCTGGACGGAAACTACCGGTACTGTAGCCTGGGCGTTTGTCACTTTTGAGGTTTTCTTCAGGGTCGAACGAGGTACGGCAGCAGACCGAGTTTGGGATGTAGCCCTCGAAGTCCTCGGGGGCTCAGCGACCTCCACGCTGGCACCCAGGGCGACAGAAACGATGCTGAGCACTTAGCGTGAAGGTGTAGGCCGGATCCCAAAAGGCAGCACCTCCCAAAGGTATCACGTAGTGGTGACATGGCCAGTAACCACAAATGACGATACCGGCGTTGCACTTGAATCAAGGTCCTTACTGGGCTCACAACAGCCCTAAAAACTAAGAAAATCAGTGGTGGTAATAAAAACAAACGTGCTTGCCTGTCATCGAACTAAGAATGCCAGATCCACTCGTCAGCGCTCAATTTAAAGGCGGCGAAGCAACATCTACATGAAACCGCGAACAGTGACTAGAATACATTGTAATTTTATAGTAATACAAGCGCATGGCTGGAATCCTTCGAGATACATTACGAATCATACTAATAAAGAAAGGAAATGATAAAGCAGCGTCTCGCGACAATGAACACGAACAAGCAAAGAATACAGAATTTATCCGCGCGCCAGATTCACAATGATAAGACCGCGTGCCGGTGGCTGTACATAACGAGCAACTAATGATTTCAGTGGTTCGCAGCAATATATCAGAGTGTGTGTAATCTAATCATCACGAGTTTATATATATAACGGTGGATTTATTTGAACGTTTTGATCACAGACCAACCTTTGTCGTTTCTCGACCAAAATGTTGATATTATTCACCGGTGTTGTTTTTCAATACCTGGCGATCCATTTCTGCATTTATTAATCAGCCGTCATTACCAGTTTACACACACACACACACACACACACACACACACACACACACACAC
>JAJIZL010028138.1:44472-77023 GCA_023969395.1 Amblyomma maculatum | reverse complement strand
GTGTACATATCTCTCTTTATCCTTATTTTTACTTACCCTGTCCTTTCTAACTGTCGCTCACCGCTATGATTTTCTCTGCAGCTTCCTCACTATCCCTTTGTTTCCGCCGCCCCAGTTCAGGTGCCACACACACACACACACACACACACACACACACACACACACACACACACACACACACACACACACACACACACACACACACACACACACACACACACACACACACACACACACACACACACACACATGTATATTTGAAGGGGCTCGTTATGGTACAATTAAAGCAGCTAACAGTCACTGAGTCCATGGTATATGCATCAGCTATCTTTTATTCATGTTTTGACTTTGATGTTGAGCGCAATTAGTTCTGTGGTGATTTTAGAGAGAAAGAATGTTAAATTCCCAGCCGCAGGAAAAACAGTGCGCCGATGGCGGTAGTCAAACCCACGATCTTCAAATATCGCGTTCAGTACTCTCCCGACTGATCTACATTGACGGCTGTCCAAAATTCCGCTTTCTTTGGTATGTATGTTGACTGGGATGGCGATGGCTACGCTGCTAATTATAACATATTGCCAGACAGGTTTTCAAATGACATCTGAGCGAAAAAGTGTCATCTCTAAACAGAAACAAGAATTACAGTACACACGCATGCCGGGACCTGGGTTAAGTTTTGAAGCATGGTGAAAAACAGGTTCCCAAACGCCAACAGGGATACACCTGTGTAGCCCTGCGAGATAGAGAAAAGTTCTCTTATCATCTTTACGTAATTAACATCGCAAAAAAGTAGCCTGCGCAGAACCCATATATCTGCGATCTGATGTGGCTTAGATACAAGAACTTGCCCAGCAGGTGCAAAACATCATTTATTGCAGTTAATGTATCCATGTAATTGCAGATATGCAACTCAGAAGCGGCACGGTGTGCCTCTTTCAGAAGTTGGCGGAAGAGCTGCTTTCAATAGTGCTTGAGAGTTTCATCTTTCAGTGGCATTGACTGAACGCAGTATCAAGAGGAGCCGCAAGCAAGATCAGTGCAAGGAGCCGCTAATGAAGTACTTTCCTGATTGTGGAGCAAAGATTCTAAAGTATTACTACAATTCAACGGCAAAGAGATGCCTGAGGTTCTACTGGAATGGTTGCTTACCAAACGGAGTATTTGATACCCGTGAGCACTGCGCACATCGATGCAACAAGAGTACGTCAAAATAGAAAGATCTTTTTGTGTATAGTATTTGTTAACAAGTATAGTAATGTTGAGGACAAGAAATTTTTTTTGCTGTGTTCGAGTTAAGTAATTGCATGCTCATGGCAAGCATCTTAATTAAGTTTAATAACTGCTATAAACAAACGGTTGTAAAGGACTATGCACCTAGATGCAGTTATGATTACCAGGCAGTCGAAAGCTTCTAAGAAGTAAAATTGGCAAATGGGGAATGTAAAGACATAGTATACTTTACTAAATGGTGCCTTCAATGCCACTGTAGGGAGCAGAAGACTGAAAAATGGGCAGTGGGTGACTATGGCTTTGGTTCTAGGAATATCAGGGTAGTGACTAGCCAGTTTGCAGAGCGCAATAAGTAAAGAGTCATCGGCACCTTCCTCAGCAAACGGAAGAAATGTAAGTGGACATGGAAAAGCCTGAACGCGAAGACTAAATATAATTTTTATTTCATACTCTGTTTTAACCTTGCTATTATGCAAGATCGAGATGCAATCAGAAAGGTACGATGCGGTGAGGAGAGTATTGTAAGGTCTCGAATTAGTCTAGATCTGAAGAGGGAGCCAAACAGATTACCAAGAAAAACGTCCATCAACGAATTAGCTGTGAGGGGCAGGGTAGAAGAGTTCAGGATCTCGCTATAGAATAGATTTTCAGCTTTAACCGAAGCTGACGGCCTTAGGCTATAAGAGATGAGCAGTATTTTAAGAGATATCTTTACAGACTGCGTGGTAGAAGTAGGCGGTATGATAGAGAGGATACCGGTAAACTTTCTATGGAGACAAACGATTTGATTAAAAACCCCAAAGTATGAAAGCTTCGAACCCTACAGACATGATAGGACTGGCAGAGATATCAAAGGTAATCAATAAGCGCAAAGGAGACGATATAAGAACATTTAGGAGGGTAAAAAAATTGATCATGCTCTAAAGGTCAGGGACAGCCTTAAAACAGTGAAGAGGAAATTGGGCATATGTAAAAATCGGGGACAAGGCAGGCAATATGTAAAATCTAGGGGACAAGGCAGGCAATGTCATTACGAATATTCACAATACAGTCAAAGTAGCCGAGAAGTTTTATACTGATCAATACAGTAGCCGAAGTTGTCAGGAGATTAAGGAAATTGACAGTAGTGAAAAGCAGACAGACGTGCCGCCACTGACGAAGGACGAGGTTAAGAAAGCTTTACACACTATTAAAAAAGAGGGAACGCAGGTGGGGGGGATCAGGTTATTACAGATTTAATGAAGAACGGGGCGTATATCGTGCTAAGAAACCTGACCATCCAGTATACTCAACGCCTAGTATCATCGACGGTACCGGAATCTTGGAAGAGTGCCAACATTATCGTAATTCATAGGATAAGGGACGCTAAGGACAGAAAAAATTACAGAAAACAGCTTATTATAGAATTTTAGTACAGCGTACACTGACACACGCAGAGGAATAGCGCACGTCAAAAATATCGTGACGCAAACGGCGCATGGGCTATACAATATCCGAGACCGAGCTCTTTTGTACGATCAGCCAGCGTGCGCCGAAACTGTAGTTTATCGTCCCGGGCCTCACGTACGATGAGCGACCAGCATTGACAAGATGACAGAATCCAGGCTGCCCTCTTCAGAGCGAATTTGTCTGCATTACTGCGTTTTTGGGCGCGCTGCTGCCTATAAGTGGCACACGGGGTCTTCGCCTTGCCTCGTGTAGCATTGAGCACAAATATTTAGCGAATATTTACCTGTTTTTTATTTTGCAAGGTGGCAGCGCAGTACCTAAGCCTGAGGAGTAGCGTTGTGTTGTTGGCATGGCAACGTCATCAAGTGGATTTCCTTGGCTTGAATGCTTACATGCGTGTATCCGTAAAAATATGCTTGGCAGTACTGGGCTGAAAGGACGCCGGTACGCACCATGACGGCAGTACAAGGTAAAATTATTCAACACGGGAATCCAACGTTGGGGAGTACAACAAAACTGCCGCACCAAAAAAAAAACTGGCTAAAGTCACGGCTTGGCGAGCTTTGCCTTGCGAATAAAAAACAAAAAGCCTGAATGTGTTTTTTTTTTATTTCAAATCTAGAAGTCGCCACCGTAGTTTTCGTTCGCGCTTTCGTACGGCCAACTAAAAGCGCCGATTTAACACACGGAGTAGCGTCCCATAGTTTGCTGGCGTTTTTCGTACGAAAGCGTCCATTCGCTATCCTAAAAGTCTCTATTGTCTTTTACATATGGGCTGCTTACTAAGCTAATCGCTAACAGAATGAGGACAATCTAAGTCTTCAATCATGCAAAGATCAAGCAGGTTTTCGAAAAGAGTGCTCCGGTATCAATCATATCCATACCATCAACCAGATGATAAAAAATGCTGGGAATATAACCAACCCTTATACATAGCATTCATTATAACAAAGCATTTGACTCAGTAGAAACCTCGGCGGTCATGCCGGCAGAGCGAAATTAGGGTGCAGACGAGCCGTACGTGAAAGTGCTGGAAGATATATATAGTGACTGCCCAGCAACTATAGTTCTGCATACGGAGAGTAACAAAATTCTCATAAAGAAAGGTGTTAATCAAACGACGCGATCTTCCTAGTACTATTCACAGCTTGCATAGAAGAAGCATGGAGAGGCTTAGAATGGGAACAGTGAGGTAAAAGGGTTCATGAAGAAGATCTCAGTAATCTGCGATTCATTGATGACATTGCCTTGCTAACTGACTCAGGAGAATATTTGTAAATAATGATTTACCTAGCCAAGAATATTAGAAGAGTAAGCTTGAAAATCAATATTGAAAGCCAAAAGTAATCTACAGCAGCATTGGAAGGAACAAGAGTTTACAATAGCTGCGAAGCACTAGAAGTGGTAAGCGAATTTATATCTACTTAGGACAGGTAGCAACCGCACATCCGGATCACGAAATGGAAATAACTAAGACATTAATATTGGAACGGAGCAAATTTGGCAAGTACTCGCAGATTAAGAGCAGCAACGTACCGGTATCCCTGCAAAGGAAAGTGTACAACAATTGGATCTTACCTATACACAACTATAGGGATGAAACGTGGAGACTAACGAAAAGGGCTCTACTTGCGTTAAGCACGAACGAAAGACGGTGTGTGTAACGTTAATGGGAAGTGTGCACAGTGGTGCAGAGAAATGACTCGATTTTAATGACATTCTAATGGAAATCAAGTTGAAGGAATTGGCATGGGCAGGGCATGTAGTTCGAATAAAGGATAACCGATGGTGGCTTAGGGTAACAAGTTGGACTGCGATAGGAGGAAATTTGAGCAGACGGTGGCTGAAAGTTGGGCCGGCGGATGAGTTTAAGAATTCCGCTGTGGTCAAGTGGGTGCAGCTAGCACGTGAGTGGGTTAATTGTAGGAATATGGGAGAGGCCTTTGCCATAATCCGGCTGATCATGATGATGATGCCCTTAGATGGCTTATTATAAAAAGAACAGTTACCGTAAGAATGACGCCAGTGCCATTTTAACACTGTGGACAAATTTCATTATTACAGAATAGTTGCACCGTTATAATGTAACGTATTTCATAAACGGCATCTACAACTCATGACAGAGTTTTTCCGGACACAACAATAAGAAAGCGTACGTACTGCAACAATGTGGATAGTCAACACGGAAGCCGGATGAAGATTAGAGAAGAGGTGTCATTCGGAAATTGTAGAGGTTCAACTATTTTTGAACGCTGTATAATCACTGCAAGTCATCGGCCGGAACCGCGGTCGCTGCTGCCGCTTTGACCTTGGCTCGCTCCCGCGTATGGTAAGCTTCTCAGCACCGAGCTAGTTTAATACCTCTGTTAAGCGTGCAAGTTAGGTGTGCTTGCGATGAGTGTCACCTTCTATAAGTACACTTTGCCCAATCTAAACGCCACAAGTGGAGTGCACTCGAAGAAAAGTACACTTTAATTGAAGTACGTTGTGGGGAGCGCACTTTCTGGCCGAGTGTGTCGCCTTGCGCCAGCGACTTCATTTGTACAAAATGTAATGCATAAAAAAGAAAACAGAAATTCATTTTAGCTATTTAAAATCATTTTATAAAATTATTCGGTTCTAGTGGCGTCAGATCATCGTCAGACGCTACGTCGTCGCAAGTGGCCATCTTGGTCTGAGTAGGCTAGGAAGCCGTCTCGGCCGATCTTCGTTTGAAATATTTGTTAAATATACTTAATTCGCATTTGTAATTTTCGTTTACGTTCACAAAAATAGGCTATATTTGTTTTTATTTAAATTTACTGCACAACAATCAATTTTGGAATATTTTTTTCTTTTTGACGCACATCTTTAAAAAACGAGCTGTTTGTCCACCGCCATTTTTTTTTACTGCGAGTGCGGTCGGTTTTCCCGTTTAGCACCGCGTATAAAAAAAATGTTACTCGGAGCACTCGGAAGTACTGGAAATGCACTTCCCGTTAGTGCACTTAACTTGCGCGCTTAACAGGGGTATACCTTCTCGACTACCAACTGCGGGGTGCTTATACGAAACTAGTAGGCCGAAGGCACCTAAGCAATGCGTTTAAAACACTAAATGTAGAGTTGACGGCTCCTGCTCGCCTATCATCTTCCAGATTCTCGTTCACGTAAGAGAGCCGCTCTACACGCTCCAGCAATCATTTGTCCCTTACTTTCTACCTGTATCATCTCACGCACTCAACAGCGTGCAATGCAAAGCTGCTACCAAAAATGTGAAATACTGTCCGAGGTAGGCAAAATGCCCGTCTTTAACCAAGCAATCCAGCAAGAAAGTTCCAGATTGTCCTAGTAGTAACGGGGTGATCAGCCGAGAGCCCGTGGGTATCGCCACGCAGCTTCGCACCAGCCCTTCCTGCCCACACTCAACTAGCCTCAACTACCACCGCCCCCAGCCCGGATCTGAAGATAAGGCGCACAGATGAACTGAGCAGATATGAGATCAAAGCAAAGACCCGAAAGAACTGAAGGCAACCCCGCACAGCCGCCCGACGCGACCTCGAGCCATCGGTTCCATGGATGGTTTGGTAGCGATGGTGGAAGAGCTCCAGGGAGGCGGATCACCCATGCATCATCGTCGTCATCGTCATCGTGGCGGCAAGCAAATCAGTCTCTTCTATATTTTCTTCAACATCCTCGCCTTCACGTCGCCACCGTCTTCAACGAAGTGTTCGAGACTATTGCTCGGTGACCCCGGGAAGTGTTTCGAAGAAAATCGGCAGTGGCGCGGAAGGAGCCCTCGCGCTAAACCAGCCTTTAAATCCTCATGTACCCTGTCACCATGTTGTGCAACTTGCTGCTTGTCGCCGCGTAACAATATGTACGTAATTCCATTTTAGGTTTTCATAGCACACACTTTAGACTTACAAGACCTTGTCATTCTTCCATTATAACCTCGCGCCGTTTTTTCAACTCTTTGTTTATTAGCCGGACATCGCTGATACTTATTCATATTGGCGCATATAGACTCATCATCGTAAAACAAAAACTTTATTAGAAAAGTCGCAGTAATTACTAACGATAAAAAATAAGCCTAAAAATTCTTGCGTTAATGCATGGCTTGCAGACAGGAGCTAAGCGGCCTTGACAGATTTTATTGTTTCTTTTTTTATGACGGAGCCTGCATCACACGTTCTTGACCACTGAAGTTTCTTCGCGTACAGACGGCTCTATCATTGCGTCCTCAACATGTCATTCATTTTAACCACCTTGCGTAGTCAGGCCTTATTTTAATTCACGACCACAATAAATGACAATAGCGTTTTCGGTCGTAGCTGACTGGTACTTTCGTTTACGATTACCAATATTGTGCTTTCATTTCTGTTCGTACTATGCACACCTTGTATTTGTGTATTTTTACTGAGCATCAGAAAAACTATCAACACTGTTTTATTTGTTTATGGCCAACATGCTGCCATAGCTTTCGTTTAGTTTTTATATGTTGAAATTTGTGTACATACCATGCGAAACTTGTATTTTAACCTTTATTGTAGCTTTTGTTGTTTTATACCGTAGGCATTTACAAACTATCTAATGTATGACCTTCGGACTCCTTACCCATTGCCCATTAGTGTTATGGGGTCCCAACTGTATACAAACATAAATGTATATCCTAACTTTGAGCAATAGAATCATCAATTTATCGATTGGTATTGCAGATGAATCTGCTTCAATTTGCGCTCAAAACCCACCGAAAGGTTGTAGTAGCAAACCCAGCAGTTACTGGACAAGTTGGCATAATTACTATATGACGGGATATTTTTATAATGCGGATGCCCGGTTTTGCGAACAGTTCACCGTTTGTGGACCCCCGGTAGACAGAGATCTAACAAACTACTTCACAACAAGGACATATTGCCTAATCGAGTGCAGTTGAGCGTCTTCTTCATCGAAAGAGCTTTGTGAGGATGCCTAACACAGAAGCGCGGAGATCTTGGTACACCTTGCTAAATATTGCGCCTATATTGCGCTTTTGCGGCTTTTGAGAGCGGGAAACGTAGACGAAAATGTTTCATGTTTTAATCTCTCATTCGTTTTTGAAGTATATCGGAATTGAAAGGATGTATTACCAATTTCACGGGTGTTCGTGGCATACTTAGAACATGAAGTTTAGACAGTTTGCCCCGGCTGACTGAATAGTGGGACATACGAGTATGCTCTGCTCAGCACCGTTTTACCCTACTTAAAACTAAGCTAAGAAACAATATATTGCTTCGATATTACGTTCTAAAAGCAGAAATGCTGGCATTCTTCACACACGTGGCACGCAGGGTCTCTGAACCCCAGTCATCCTCACATCGCTTCACAGCGTGTCACAGCGTGTGGATAGTCTGCGATTACATAACACCAACGATGTTTGCAAAAACTGGCTAGACAATCTCTAGTTTCCAAGTAGTGCTTTTTTAAATCAATCAATACAAAATGTTCAGCTATGACTACGGCCTCAACGTCAATGAAAGTTAGTGGCCCTCATAGTTTCAAGGCAATAACTTATTGCACCTGGCTGAGCAGAGTCGTTGTGGTTGCTATGATTTGTACCTTTGGTCGGCTGAGACGGCAGCAAAGGTGTATCAAAATTAAGAATTTGTCACGGCGCTGGTGACTGGGACTAGAATTACAGAGCCTTTACACGTGAAAATCCACGCTCATAGTTTTAGATACGTCCTGAGAAGGCAGAGCCGATTCCTTTCAAAGTCTTTCGCTCTGAGCGCCACTTCAATGTCTTTCGCCCTGAGCGCCCTCTGACATTCCTCCCTGCTTAAGCGTGTCGCACACAGGCACACGTGCACACAAGCGGAAAAAAACAAATGAGAAAAAAAATGCAGATGACGTTGTTCAGTTACCGTGCAAAAAACGGCTTCATATGCAAGACATGAACTGTCTCTGGATGAAGTAGCCGACGGCCTCTGCTCTGGGCAATCCGGGAGCACCTCGTAATTGACGTCGCTGAAGCGCCGCGTGATTTTTGTGTGGTCCAAAGTTGCGGCAAATCGGCTTTTCTGATAGGACACGGCGTCGAATAGGATTTCACACCCACACCTGGTCCCCGGTGTTGTAGAAAGCTTTTCTGTGGCGGAGGTTGTACCGGCGTGAGTCCTTGTTCTTTTTCTGGCCGATGTGGACGCGTACTAGTTGGCGTGCTTGCTCAGAATCTCGGGCAAACTCCTCGGGGTCAGTAGGAATCTCACTATCTGTTTCGCAAGGGAGCATTGTGTCCAGCGTCGTCCGAATCATCCTGCCGTAAACGAGGCGAAATGGCGTGAAACGCGTGGTCTCTTGAACTGCCGTATTGTACTCGAATGTCACGTATGGTAGGATCGCATCCCGAGTCTTATGATTGGCGTCGACATACATCGCCAGCATGTCCGCCATGGTTTATTAAGCCTTTTCGTCTGCCCCTTTGTCTGCGGATGGTAAGCAGTGGCTCTTCGATGCGCTGTACCGCTGAGATGAAAAACTTCAGCCATCATTTGCGAAGTAAAGGCAGTCCCTCCAGCGTATAAATACAGGTCGGAGCACCGTGCCGCAGTATGATCTGGTGGACAAAGAAATGGGCAACTTCAGATGCTGTGCCACTATACTCCGCGACAACTTTTTTTGGCACCGCTAGCGAAGCTACGGGGCAGGAGCATCTGTAAATGTGTCCCTGCGCCATGTAGTTCGGAGGGTTGGCCTACACGCACGAAGCCTCTCACTGCAATTTCAGTTTCGTTTCCGCGGCCAGAGACAAGCGCTTTCCGCAGCTTACTCGTTGGAGTCCGATATCTTTCTTTAATAGGTTCACGCGCGCTTTATAGCCACCATTAATGACGAGGAGCCAGTCGAAAACGTACAGACATTGCTGCTTTCTTTTAAACGTGCAATCAACCGTGCGCAGCAACTTTCAGTAAGGCATTATAACTCTTGGCTCGTACATTTTTCACTAACGAAGTAAAATAGATAGCTTACCTATTTTTTAGCACTAGAAGCCAACACCTACGTTCCGTAATGCCCGATATATTGTTACGTTTCCGTCAGAAATAAAAAGTAAATTGCGAAGAAAAGACAGCGCCTAAAATGATCTTTGCTAATGCTTGTAGAAACTATATATCTGTTGTATGTTTGTCTAAGTGCGCATTCAATAAATGCTTGCACCAGTAGATGACACCACGCATTTTCATATAGCCCAGAAAGCTACAGCATGTAGTTTTTCTGCGTAAACACAGAACTGTAGTCGAATAAATTAATAAAAATATATGGATGCTCCACAAGACTGTCATCACACAACATGACAATAGTTTTCAGCAGAAATAATAACAAATTCCTCTGAATCAGCAATCTTGATGTCCCCCTTCCAATTCTTCCGTGCCACTCATTTCGCTGCTTTCGCTGGATGAGCTAGATTCCGAGTCCAGAGAAATTATAATGGCATCCAGCTGCGTGTCAATTACTCCATCACATTCCCATGCTTCTTTTTCAAGGCGTACAACATGGGCACACTCCCGTGACCAATTCTCTCTTGTAACGCGGGAGACCCCTTCGTTCACGAGTTTTTATACTGCGGGCAGAGTGAACGTAGTGTTGCTGGTAGCGACGTAGCCTTTCCCTTGACTCCACACCAGCTCAATTGGATTAAATTCACAATGATAAGGAGGCAGCCGGACTACGTCGTGGCCGGCACTCTTTGCCAGAGCGTCAATGCGGTACCCAGAATATCGATGTTTGTGTTGGTTTACAACCTGCAACAGTTCCGCCTTTAGCTGGCCGCCCGAAAAGAATGTTTTTTTCTGTCAACCAAGATTCAATGTCGCTTTTTCGAGTATGCGAAGTTGGTACTTTTTCCAGTTGCACACTATGGTACGGAGCGTTATCCATCACTATCACACTGTTTTGATCAATGTTCGGCACTAATTGTTCCATGAACCACTTTTAGAATCGAGCACATTTCATTTCGGTGTGGTAATCGGCAGTTCCTTGTGTAGCGCGAAAGATCAGGCACGCGTTTTCGACGAATCCATTCTCAATGCCGGCGTGAACCACGATCAATCTGCCGCCTTTGCCGCTTGGTGCACGAAGTCCAGTTGTTAGGCCTTGGCGAAAGCCATCTTCCCTTGATGCCACTGTGGTGTCTGTCCAAACTTTATCTTTAACGTAGCCTGCATTAACCCAGGTCTCATCAAGGCAGTAAACGGTCCTGCAAAAGGAAGTGAATTTATGTGGCACGCGGTTTTCTGCCTCCATTGCTAGTTGAAAGCTAAATACTACTACTACTACTACTATACTACTGATACTTCTACTACTACTACTAATAGTAGTAATAATAATAATAATAATAATAATAATAATAATAATAGTAATAAACAACGAGACCAAAGTGATTTTGACGCGATCTTCAATTTAGGACGAACAGAGCTTTAAAAAAAAAGCATAAAGACTCATACATGCGGCCCCGAAGCGGCCCCGTCGCTATAAATGATTGCAGGGTACGTGAGACGATGCACTTGGACGGTTTCCATCGCGATCACATGACACGGCGAAGCCGGCAGCGCAATGCATTTAACTTACGTATGACCGTATCACTTCGTCTATTACGCGCCTGCCTTTCCAGGTTCACCCGAACCGCTCCCGACACTGCACTGCGCTTTTCCATTGTAATTCTCTTACAGCTCTGCAATTACAAAACAGTACATGTTTCATCCTTGCCTTCTCACATAAGGCATGCAGTTGCATGTCCAAAAATACCTAACAAAAAGCGTACCTGCCTCTGCTTCTTTCTCATTTCCCGGATTGTCCGGAGGTACTTTCGTCGCCACACGACAATGTCGTCTCTTTTCAGAAGGGAAGAGTTTCACTTGCGCTCCCGCAACGCAAACCCGATATCGTTTAGTATCCTCTGCAACGTACGGACACTTATATTCGGCATATCCATATCGCGATCATTTACTACGTCCTCCCGTAGCTTTACGGCAGTCGGCACTTTGTTGCGCATATAATACTGATGCACTTTGCGCCCAGAGCAGCGAGAGTGAAACTGTCGTATCTTTCAAGCCGCGTCTTCCTTTTTTTTTGAAACGAAATCCAGGTGACGACTTCAGCCTTCTTCGCTTTATACGGGAGACGGCACGCTCACTCACACCGGTGAGCTCGCTGACTTTGCGGCGCACGGATGATATAGAGAGCTGAGGCTGACTGCTCCTTACGCCAGCGTACACGCACACCATCTCTTTTGCCTGCTTGGACAACCATCGGTTTTTCAGTCTCACTTGCATCTTTGGCGAAAGAAGAGGTATAGTTTCGGAAGAACCCGACGCGGCGCAAAGAGCAGACGCCATCCTCTTTCAGCGCGCTCGGTGTTTTGAAGACCCGCGACGGAACTCTAGCGAACCCAGAAAACCCGGAAAAGAAAACAAAACGCTTCGTAGTCACCTTCCAACGCTAGCGAATCGTAATTATGTTAGAAATGTGCTTAAAATCACAAGTTTTATGATTTCTATTTTCTTCAAGGCTAAACACTAATTTTAACTTGCGAACTATATTCACCCGCTCAGGGAGACAATGCGTTTCGCCCCCGCAGCCTTCCCAGTGGTGCCAAGAAATGTTGACGCGGAGTATAGTTCCCTGTAGTTGCCGGTAATAATTGTTCTTTAGAGTGAATTCGTGCTTGGACCAGCGGAAAGTCCATCAAAAAGAGTCATCATATGAGAAACTTCCAGTCATTCATATCGTGGTCCTCCTTTCATGCGCTAGCAATAGACCCAGGAGTTTAACAGTGTTGACCTTTTTCTTAAACATTGAGCTTTTTCATATTCATTTTACTTAACCAGTTACCACAGCCGGCCATGTACCGTAGCCACGCACTGTTAAAGCCATGGCGAAGGATGCCGATGCAGCTCTTTGTCGGATAATTCCAGCAGAAATCGGCTCCAGAAGTGCTGAACTACTCTTCAGGCATAAACCAAACCATTTCTAAGCACAAGCGGCGGTCGGTGCTTTGGAACTGAGCGACGCTTTTGTAATTAGTGTACTCATGAAACTACCTTTCTGAATCCTAATCTGCTATAGTAAAATAATGATATGACATTTTCACGAACCATTAATCGCAGAGCTAGTACAAGCAGGGCGGTTCAGCCCAATTTGCATCGGCGGCAGCTGGCTTGGCTTGAGCAGAAACTTGCTTGTCGCGGTTATCTGCTCAGTATTCCAGACACCAACAAATTTCGCTCGCTTCATTTCTGACGTTTGCACTAGCGATAGGCTGTTTAGTTCGCGTACGGTTTGCGGAAGGAGGGGCTATCGCGGTGATGTTTACGGCGGTCCAGCAGGTGCTGCCATCATGCGGTGCTTGACCACGCTGTTGACGCCTCGTCGGAAGACACTCCGGGAACCATTTATAATAGGATATTTGTAAATGCAGCTTCATTCCGCCAATCGCTGCGTTGCTTCGACTATTGTGCTTAATGGGCAATAGCTTCCGTAACCGAGAACGGCGGTGAGCTGTGTAACAGCAGCGGGCGGTTAACCATGGTTAAGTTCGATAACCGTGGTTAAGCCAGCCGAGTAACTAGGGTATAAGAGAAACTTATGATCAGTTTGCGTAGCCGAGCAGTTTCAGAGGGGAAGAAATTGTAAGCTGTGAATAGAAAAGAATTAGGTACGGAGATATAGTTAATATGCTTGAAGCAGGGCAGATGGCTGCAGGTAGAGCAAAACAGCGATAATTGAAAATCAGTAGGGCAGTACTTTGTCCTACAGTGGAAGTAACCAGCCTTATGATGTCTATAATTGATGCAAACTTACCTTGCAACTGTAGTGAACTACGCGAGGATATTACGAAGAAGAGGATGAACTAGGTGAGAATATCACGAAGACGAGGATAAGGACGGCGAAGTGCCGCTGCGCTGCTCGAGCTCGCTTGTGGAGGCCTAGACTGGCTGTGTTCTTGTGTGGTTCGCCGTGCAACTTCGAGAGGGCTATTATCCCTGTTAAAACACAGTAAAACCCCCTTTCACTTGGTGGAGGTGAGCATTTCCTGCCGACCTAGAGCTCCGCAGCCGCACACTCCGGACACCAGCATTGATCGACGCTACCACCACTAGTCCATGGCTAGTTTTGCCGATATCTTTGGCCGGCCTGCAGTGCGCAAGCTGTGCGCTGAGGAACGCCTGCGCGGCCGTGCACAGCTTCCTGGTGAGAATTTTACCAGCTATATTGAAGATGTCGTAGACCTGTGCAAGCGCGTGGACGCTTCAATGTCAGAGAGCACCAAGATTGATCACATTATGCAAGGAATTGATGATGACGCGTTCCAGATGCTTCTGGCTAAAAATCCAGCCAACGTCGTCGATGTTATCAACGCATGGCATAACTTTGATGAATTACGCAAGCGACGTAACATCACTCGCTCTTCGCTCTCACACCCGGCGCCGCCTGCAGCTTTAACACCTGAAGCAGACCAGTCCACCTTGCTGCCACAAATAAAGCAGTTCGTTCGAGAAGAAGTTGCCCGTAACTATCCCTCGTTTGCCAACGTCCTGACACTCCCACTCCTTTAGTGCCAAAGTTGCAGCAAGTCAGCCGCCAACAAGTTGCGGAAGCACTCCCCACGCTTCCTGAAGCTCCTTCTGTTGCTCCTTTGACATACGTCGGAGCACCAGTCCAGTATAGTCAACCTGCTGTTCCAGCCCCTTTCACCTACGCGGCTGTGGCTGCGCGGTCACCGCCTGAGCCGTCACCACCCATGCAGCCTGTCCTACGCTCTGCACCGCTTCCTCAAACGGCCCCGCTTCATCCTCCCACTCCGCGCTATTACAACCCTTGGCATACTTTGGACAATCGTCCTATTTGCTACTACTGTGGTTTTGCTGGACATGTGGCCCGTCGATGTCGTCATCGCATGGCCGAGCCTGCGTCTTCTGATTACTCCCCACCGCTGGTTCGTTCTGCCCACTCTCCGCCTGCGTATGCCACAGAACAGCGTTCGTATACAACCCATCGTTCTTCTCCGCGTCGACGGTCACTGCCACCAATACGCCGGCGACCACCACCTGCTGACGAAGGAAACATAGCTCCACGGTTCCTGAGGCAAGAACTGCGTACTCTGCGAAAAGCTCAAGGCCTCATATTTCGCCCACGAACGTTATAATGATTTCTATCGTTGGTCTGTCCGTATATGCACTAGTCGATACGGGTGCTGCAGTGTCAGTGATTCATGAGCAACTCTGCCGACGATTACGAAAAGTTACGACGTCATTTAACGCTTTGTCGCTCAGCACTGCCAGTGAAGAGAGGATTGCACCTTTAGCAGCATGTACAGCGCGTGTCGTTATTGAAGGTATTTTGTACAGTGTCGAGTTCGTAGTTTTGTCATCTTGTTCCCACGACGTGATCCTCGGATGGGACTTCCTGTCTAAAAATAACGTCGTGATCGATTGCGCCCGAGCTGAAGTAGAATTTTCTGCACTGCGCGACGCACTGCAAGACGACAACCGTTCAGTGTGTCCTCAAAAGCTCACCATCGCTGAAGATGTCGACGTAGCACCAGAGGCTTGTGTCTTTGTGCCTCTTTCGTGTCCTGCCGTGTCAGACGTTAGTGTTTTATTTACGCCGTCTGCATCCTTCGTCCACCGCAAGCACCTGGCGCTGCCATCTGCTGTTCTCGATGTTCACGGTGGCTTCACGAAGCTACTCATCTAAAATCCGTCTCCACGCCCGATTACTTTGCTACGTGGGAATCCCCCGGTTCTATTCAACCAGCCCACCTTCTCTCTGACCTGGACGCCTCCAAGACCTACCGCAGTAACTACATTGATGCTCTGCAGTCCGATCCAACGCCTGATTCGTTGCCAGACGACTTCTTTCGCACCGCCATCGATGACGCTCTTCCTTCCACCTACCGGACTCAGCTTGTGGCAGACATTTCGCTTCGCCTTCGACGCCGCTCACACACCTCTCGGCCGCACTTCCACAGTCGCGCATCACATTCAGACCGGCTCTAACTCGCCTTTTCGACAGCGCCCCTATCGTGTGTCAGCGGCAGAGCGTCGCGTGATTAATGAGCAAGTTGAGGACATGCTGCAACGTGGTGTAATCCGCCCATCACAAAGCCCCTGGTCTTCACCAGTGGTGCTGGTGAAAAAGAAAGATGGTTCGTTTTCGCTTTTGTATCGATTACCGGAGCCTCAACGAAATTACCCACAAGGACAATTACCCCCTTCCGCGTATAGACGACCCTCTTGATTGCCTACAAGGTGCCGAGTACTTTTCATCTCTTGATTTACGTTCAGGTTACTGGCAAGTACCAATGGCTCCCTGTGACAGAGAGAAGACCGCATTTGTGACGCCGGATGGCCTCTATGAATTTAGTGTGATGCTCTTCGGTCTGTGCAATGCGCCCGCCACATTCGAGAGGATGATGGATAACATCTTGCGGAAGTTCAAGTGGCACATCTGCCTCTGCTACTTGGAAGACATTGTTGTCTTTTCCACCGACTTCGCTACGCACCTAGAGCGCTTGCGGCAAGTTTTGGTTTGCCTTACTGACGTCGGCCTGCAACTGAATCTCGAGAAGTGTCACTTCGGTGCCAGGGAGTTGACTATTTTGGGGTACATCGTCTATAAGGAAGGTGTTCGCCCTGATCCGGCCTAGCTGCGCGCAGTGGCGGAGTTTCCTAAGCCGGTTTCGCTCAAGCAACGTCGAAGCTTCATAGGTCTATGCTTCTATTTTTGGCGCTTCGTGCAGAATTTTGCTCCGACAATTGCACCCCTGACGAAACTACTCGGAGGAAACAATGACTTAACTGCGTGGTCGGTCGAGTGCGACAAAGCGTTCAACGCATTGCGCCGTGTTTTGACTTCGCCCCCAATCCTTCGCCACTACGACCCGACAGCACCCACCGAGGTCCATACTTGTGCGAGTGGCGTTGGCGTCGGAGCTGTCTTGGCACAACGAAAAAACGGTTTTCACGAATACGTCGTCGCGTACGCGAGTCGTGTCCTCTCTAAAGCTGAATGCAACTACTCAGTTACGGAAAAGCAGTGTTTGGCAGTTGTGTGGGCATTAACGAAATTCTGACCCTACCTTTACGGTCGCCAGTTTGACGTCGTCACGGCCCACAATGCGTCATATTGGCTGTCCTCTTTTAAACACCAGTCCGGCCGCCTCGTAAGATGGGCTCTCCGCCTACAGGAATTTGACATCAACGTTATAAATCGCTCTGGCCGTAAACACATGGACGCCGACGTACTGCCTCGTTCTCCCCTCTCCAACGAACCTGCTTGCTCCACGGCGGCTGATCCCGTCCTCTCCTCTCTAACCATCGCTGACATGCCTGCGGAGCAGCGCAAAGACCCGTGGCTCGCATCTCTTATCGACATCGTGTCCACTTCTCCTATAGCTGCTGCGCCTTCTCGGGCTTTCCGCCGTCAAGCACCACACTTTACCCTACGAGACGGTCTTCTCTACCGCCGCAATTATATAACTGATGGCCGACGGTGGCTTCTCGTAATTCCCCGCAATTTACGACATGAAATTTGCACCTCTTTAAATGCCGATACTCAGTGTGTCCATCCTAGTGTAGTCAAGACGTTTCAAAGAATCAACGCTACTATTGGCGCGGCATGTACGGTTATATTCGCAAATACGTCCGCTCCTGCATCGCCTGTCAGCGCCGCAAATCATCCACACCTCGTGCTTTTTGCCCCCTTGCAACCACTTCCATGCCCGGCCCGCCCTTTTGACCGCATTGGCGTTGACCTTTACGGGCCACTTCTCTGCACGGTTTCTGGGAACCGGTGGATTATCGTTGGCATCGACCACCTCACCCGGTATGCCGAGACCGCCGCTTTACCTGCCGCTACTGCCCGTGAAGTTGCCGTGTTCTGGCTACATCATTTTGTTCTTCGCCACGGCGCGCCGCGAGAGCTGCTCAGTGACCGAGGACGCGTCTTCCTTTCTAACGTCATTGAAGCTCTACTGGCCGAATGTCGCATCATACATCGGACCACAGCAGCCTACCACCAACAAACTAACGGGCTGACTGAGCGCTTCAGTCGTACTCTTGGAAAAATGATGACGATGTACGTTGCCGCCGACATGACTAACTGGGACGCTGTTCTTCCTTACGTGACATACGCTTACAACAACGCCACGCAGTCGACTACTGGATTTAGTCCTTTCTTCCTCCTTTATGGGCGTGAGGCGTCAACGATGGACACTATTTTACCATATCGTCCCGACTCCTCAGTGTACTCTCCTTTCAGACGTTGCCAAACATGCGGAGGAATGTCGCCAGTTGGCCCGGTGTTTTACACCGAAATCTCAAGGCCGCCAAATTCATCACCACGACAAAGATCAGACGCCACACGTTTTTCCTGCAGGATCCCTTGTTTGGCTCTGGGTTCCCGGCACCCCACTGGGATTGTCATCAAAATTTTTAACCGAGTATCACGGCCCCTACCGCATTATCCGTCGAACCTCCTCTGTGAATTACATCGTGGAGCCACTCACTACCTCTTCGGACATGCGTCATCGCGCCCGCGAAACTGTGCACGTGAGCTGCCTCAAAACGTACTGCGATCCGCTCCTCTTGCCCTCACCATAGGTCGCCAGGATGGCTCCTCCTCGCTTCGGGGGAAATTGTAGCGAACTACGCGAGGATATTATGAAGACAAGGATGAACTAGGCGAGAATATCACGAAGACGAAGATAAGGACGTCGAAGTGCCGCTGCGCTGCTCGAGCTCGCTTTTGGATGCCTAGACTGGCTGTGTTCTTGTGTGGTTCGCCGTGCAACTTCGAGAGGGCAATTATTCCTGTTAACACACAGTACAAACCCCCTTTCGCAACCCATATTGCACTAGGTTCAGTAGTATATAGTGCAAACAGTGTCACAATTTCTAATTGCATTAATTTTTTTGTCGTCTACATGGTTATAATTCCCCGTCTCCTTACAGTAATTGTGCAAATAGTCGAGTTATATCGGTCATTGATGCTGCATGCATTGTTATTGCTTTCATTTTGTTCCTATATTGCTTCGTAGGCTGTATCTGAACTGTAGTATTATGGATGGATGTTTGTAGTTTTGTACCAAGTAAAATTGTAATATTGATATTTAACCACGCTTATGTTACCTATTGCCTCATTTTGCAGATTCCTTGTGGCACTACCTCAAGGTGAAGGCCTGCCCTGCCGATGAGCTACAGAAGCGCCACAAAAAAGTGTCAAGGTACCTGGCGAGAAGGGCTGTGACCTGCAGCGGTAAATATCTTCTCATGGTCACGTTTGATTCTTCTGTTCAGTTTAGGCACAATTAAGGGAATGGCTGTTATAATTTGTTCAACATGACAGTAGTAGGTAATGATTGTCATCATGGGTGTGGTGACTGTCTTCCTTGTCGAGCTCTTGATATGTTGCCAGTGAGAGGTGAGCAAAAGGAACATCGGCTGTTGCAATGCAGTCAGCAAACTACTAGCCAGTAGGCAGGGAAAAACTCATAACGCCTCTCTTCCATCTTGTGCAGCACTGATTTGCCGAGCATTGCATAGCCTAAATCTAAGAGTTGCAAATTCCTGATGTCTGTATTAATTGGTGCACAAATAGGTGCCTCCGACCAACAAGCATTGGACACCATTGGAGCTGTGCACATTTTTGCTAGAACCGTAGAGAGTCCAAGTTGACCAAATTGCCAAGTTAACAAAACCAGGATAGGTGAGAGTTCACTACCTGATATCAAGGAAGCATATTGTGCTTATAAAAATGGTGTAGTTTTCTTTATGATTGGTCATTTGAGCTATCCAGTGCATGCAAAATGTGTTGTCGCAGTCAACAGATGTCTGCCAAATTCTGCAGTGGTCTGCACAGCTAGGTGACATTTTGTTGACACGTTGCATACTTATGAGTTCTGAAAAGTTTACGTTTATTTCTTATGGGCATGCAGTCTCACAGCCTTTCTCTTTTTCTTCAGCTAGGGCATGCTGAACTTGCACAAGCACAAGAAAAAGGAATGTCAGCAGCTAGGAGTATTGTGCTAATAAATTGTTTTGCCCCAAGTAAGGTGTTTTTGATGCGCACGACTATACTTAAGAATGCATGGAATGCAGAACTGGACTACTGCACCGCAGCTGCATGTTAATTTATTAAAAACAACTACCTGACGAGGCAGACTACAGAAATGCACTGCACTACACAAATACTGCACACCAGGAGACAGACTATAGAAGGACAACACTACAAAAGACAGACTACAGACCTGCGACACATTATAAAAAAAAAACAGACTACAGACATGCGACACACTACATAAGACAGTCTACAGAAATGCTACACACTACACAACGCAGACTACAGACATACTGCACTAGACAGACAACACAATTACGACATGCCAAAAATACTACAAACTACAGGTATTTTTTCTGTAGTATTTCTGTAGTACGTTTTGACTGGGGGTTAACAAAAGCGAAAATATTGCTCGAATAAACAGTCTGACACAAAAGGAATTCTCACGGCTTTCTTTTTTGTTGAAGCGTCGAAGGCTGAGTTGATCGGTAGCGGGCGGTGTACAGGTGAGGAGACCTATACGTCGATCTCGGGCCCGAGGAAACACAATATGCTTTACCGGAGCGGCCGCGAGTGGCCCGGAAGTCTGATTGTTCCCAGAGCGCACTGGCGCAGACGTGCTACTGTATGCGTTTTTATGCTCTCTGCTTTCTACCCAGCGCCTGCGTCAAAGACGCGCGGTCGCTGCCCATCACCTTGTCGAATCCTGCCCAGAGGAGCCGTGAAGTCCCGTGAGTTTTGCTCTGTCTCTGAGGTAGAAGGTATCGGAGCTTCCGCTGTATTGGTGAGGCAGCTTGTGACATATATGCAGTCCTGGTTCCGGGCTGCATAGGCTCAACATCCCGACAGCACAGGCGCTCCGTTGCCATTGGCATGTCGTTACAATAGCCGCACCTGCCGCATGGACGCAGCAGCAGTCTCATAATATGCTCTTAGTTTGGTGTCCTCTCCACTCGCGCTCACTACAGGGTTAAAATTAACGTAATAGTACCAAAGTGGCTCTATCACAACGTTTTGGATCGCTATAATAGATAAGGCACATTTCGTCAACCCCAAGATACGTTTTCCGAAGTTCGCGAAGCATGCATACGTACCGAGAACGGCTTGGCGGAAATCGAGCCAATGCATTCTGCAAGCATTCGTTTGCTCCCACGAAAACACGCAGAAAAGTGTTGCATTTCATATTTACCAGTACTTGATTGTGGTCTTCAGGCGGTGTGGCTGGGTGATCGTCTCCATCAGCAACGCGCGGTGGACTTGATGGATGCTGGTTGTCCGCTCTCGGCGTATCCCCGTACGGAATAACGCGCAGATCATCAATCCATCTCAAAATAATTCGCATTCGAGTTCCGACAGCTCTGCGAAGTCCATTTTCGTGGATCTCTTAAGCATTCCTAAGGTGGTAGCAGTACTGTAGCATCGCTGACCATCCAATTTTTATCATCATGGAAATGAAATAGACGCCGACGTTGTAACCACAGAAACGACGCTGCCACCCTTAGCAGGAACGAGTTAAGGCGAACAGGCAAGCATTCGATGATAACTTCCGCTACATCACCTATTTTCCTCTTTTGACTCGTGGCATCCAATGATGTAAATTGGAGAGCGAAATGGGAATGAGAAGCCCCGCAAAATGTTAGTTTAGGGCAGTTTTTGTATTGCTTGGAGTTTTAATTTATTGAATAACTCCCGTTTCTGTACACCTATTCTTGAAATGCTTTTTGAGTTAGTATCCTTGCAACATAAAGAATTGATCTGGTGCATAACAGGCGTTACAACACGAAGCGTTTCATAGCCCCTTTAAGTTGCCAGGTTGGCTCCTTTTGTAGCCGGGGGCAGTTGTAAAGACTAGCTTGGCCTTGAGCCGCATAGTCTTCGCCTGTGCACGCGCTTTGCTGGTCCCGCTGATCTGCGACTACTGCTACGTCTGCTTCAATTCTTCCAGTTCACTTTAATGTTTCTAGAAATAAACTCCCACATTACAGTACATACATCCACTCTTTGCGTGCATCGACGTAAATTTATTGGTGGAGGTGCCGAGGTGCCTGCAGCAAGTACGGAACTCTGCCGCGGTCTTTGACTTCAAGGCTTTTTAGCTACGCCCAGAGATGAGGACGCACCATCAGCTTCCTCTATCTTGGCTTCCATTGCCCACCCGCATGATTCTGGAACCTTCAATGGAGCGGGCGGTGCTGATGTGGGACAGGCTCGCTATGTACGAGTGCGTGAGCGCACAAAAAAGGTGGGACCCGACAATGAAGTTTGCTAATGTCAATTTCTACCTGACGGGTACTGCAATAGTCTTGTTCGAGACGCACGACGATGAACTGACTAGTTGGGACCTCTGCAAGCGGAAGCTTTCTGACTGGTTTGGTAAGCTAATCGGACTTCAGGTAGCTCCTTGACACGTTGACAACGTTGACACCACTATATCAGAGCGTGATAAAGTTGGTCACCTATTAAAGTACATGGCTGATGACGCCTTCCAAGTGCTCGTGTACAAGGACTGCCGAACGGCTGACGTGATTCTAAAAGAATGCCGCCTGCCTAAACAAGCGAGAACCGCCGTATTTCCTCTCAGTTCACGCGATTGCCGAACAAAGCTGCCATGTCGTCCTGCATGAACTAAACCCCAACTTGCCCTTTGCCAACATCCCACAGCCTAATACGACTTGTGCGCCGTTAACTAGAAGCAGTGTCCTCCGCAGTTTCCCAACTATTGGTACCGGACAGTGTGCCTACAGTATCCCTTCTACAAGCTGTTGTCCGGCTAGAATTCGCCAATCTCAGGATCCAACATTTACGCTCCATTTACTACCCAGATGTTCGCTGTGTGTCCCTAATACTTGGTTCTTGACATCCGTACTACCCTCGCCGCAGCCGCAACCTAGTTGAGGGGAGAACACATATCTCCTTTAACTGCTCCCGAGTCGGTTATCTCACTCGACAGTGCCGAACACTTTCGCCAGCAATGTACCACCGCTACCCGGATTCTGTCTAATCCCGTCGCTCTTATCGCCCTCTGAACAGCAATTCTCAAGATCCTGTGCCTAGACTCCACCCACGAACTGTTCGTCGTCGCCCTGCCGCCGTCGTTTTTGGCCGCTCCAATGTCGCCACACGTCGTCTGACAAGTATGCTCGTTGCCGTTCAGAAAACTGATTGTTGAAACGTCTGGAGGAGACTCGGGTGTGAATACCCTGCCCGAAAGCCCTCCTACTCTCGAGGCCCGACGGAGCATACTTAGCATCAACATGGACAGGATCACTCTTACAGCTCTGATTGATGCGGGAGCGTACTTCTCCGTTATGATTGCAGTCTCCGTCGTCGCCTAAGGAAAGTGCTGACTCCTGCCCCTTCAGCTGTTGTCTGTGTCACTGATGATAGTACTTCTGCTGTCGTTGGAATGTGTACAGCTTGTGTGTCGATCGCCAGCCGCCATACTCGTGTTCTCTTCAGTGCTTTTGAACGCTGCCCTCACGAACTAATCCTAGGCCTTGACTTTTTCTCTGAACATTCTGCCCTCATTGATTGTGCCAGAAGTGTTGTTCAGTTCGACCTACCTTTTACGGAGGAGCCGCCGGATCCATTTGTGCACCCTCTATGTACTGTCAATTTTCCCGCCTGGACCCCGAAGGCGTCACCTATGTATAGGTCTCGTCTGTCCCACAAGTCCGAGATGGCCAGTACATCGTTACTCCAGCCCTTGATATACCTCTCGCAAGGAACATTGCCCTTGCGCGTACAGTAGTCACTATGTTTGCCAATAAAGTGTTCTTTCTTGTCCTCAACTTTGCATCGCACGCGCATCCGCTTCCCCAAGGCATGTCGCTCACCACTTTGTGCCCTGCTTGCGAACGCGTGTATCAACTGTTACAGGGAGCGTGCCCACCTCGGCGAACAGCCATGTGTCGGACGTCCCACTATCTGAGGAATACGTAGAAATGTTTGCCCTGATCTTTTACCAGTACAAAGTCATGCCCTCAGATTTATTCTTTTCTCTTTTCGTGACGTCTTAGACTCCGACAACCGCCTTTTGCCTCGGACCTCTGTGGTTACTCATCGCCTAAACACCAGTGACGCCGCTCCTATTCACAGACACCAGAATAGAGTGTCTGGTACAGAACGCAGCATCATTCACCGGGATGAGGAAAAGATACTTACTAAAGACATCATATTCATCATCTGGGTATTGGCAAATTTCTGTCGATTAAAAAGACTCTGAAAAGACCATATTCGTTGCACTGAACGGACTATATCAGTTTAAAGTCATGCCGTTCGGTCTCTGCAATGCAGCAGCTATCTTTGAGTGAATGATGGACTATTTGCATCGAGGCGTTAAAGATATTACATGCCTGTGTTACCTCGGCGACTTTGTGGTTTTTTTGTCCACATTTTCCTCTCAACTCTAAGCACTGACGCGCATGCTCTCTGTCTTCCGTAGAGCGGAGTTGCAGCTCAACTGCTGCAACCCTGCTGTTGAACAGCAAACACAGGGGCGGGGCTGAACGGGATCCTGATTGACATGCTATATATATTTGTTGCACTCGACCATCGTGATTAGACCACTGCCTTGCCTTATGTAACATTTTGCTTATTATTCGTCGCGGCATGACACCACAGGATATTAGGCTTTGCTTCTTCCATTTGGTCGGCATGCTGCATTGCCATTGGATACACTGCTGCCGTGTTCTTTGGCACCGACCACGATGTACGCACGTGACGCCATCGCCCAAGCAACTATGGCCCGTGAAATCACCAGCTACCGTCTCACCTCCTCCCAGGCTTACCAGAAGTCTTTTTACGACTGCCGGTATCGTTCAATACACTATGCCCCAGGGTCACCCGATTGCGTTTGTCTCTTCGGCGTGTCGGTCATTCCGAGAAACTACTTCGTCAGTACAACGGCCCTTATCGTGTCCCCCGTCAGGTGACCGCCGTGATATACAAGATCGGCCCCTTCGATTCTCCGACATCATCTACCCGCCCTTCATTCATAATCATCATCATCATCATCAGCCTGATTATACCCACTGCAGGGCGAAGGCCTCTCCCATATTTCTCCACTTAACCCGGTTCTGAGCTAGCTGCATCCACTTGACCCCTGCAAACTTCTTAATCTCATCCGCCCACCTAACTTTCTGCCGCCCCCTGTTACGCTTTCCTTCCCTTGGAATCCAATTTGTTACCCTCAGCGACCATCGGTTATCCTCTCTTCGCACTACATGTCCTGCCCATGTCCATTTCTTCTTCTTAATTTTCACTAGAATGTCGGTAACATGAGTTATTTCTCTGACCCATTCTGCAGGCTTTCTATCTCTTAATGTTACCCCTACCATTTTTAGTTCCATAGCCCTCTGGGTTGTCCTCAACTTAAGCAGAACTCTCTTGGTTAGCCTTCACGTTTCAGCCCCATAGGTGAGTACAGGCAAGATGCAACTGTTGTATACTTTCCTCTTGAGCGATACCGGTAGGCTGCTATTCATAATCTGCCAGTACTTGCCAAATGCGCTCCATCCCAATCTTATTCTTCTTGTTATTTACTTTTCATGGTCCGGATCAGCGGTTACTACCTGTCCTAAGTAGACATGCCTACTACTTCCAGTATTTCGCTACCTAATGTAAACTGCTGTTCCTTCCCGAGGCTTTTGAACATTATCTTAGTCTTCTGCATATTGATTTTCTATACCTTTCTACTTTTTCTGTCTAGGTCATCAATCATTATTTGCAGTTCATCCCCCGAGTTGCTCAGCAAGGCAATGTCATCAGCAAATCGCAGATTGCTGAGGTATTCTCCATCTACCCTTATCCCTAACTGCTCCCATTCCAAATCTGAATACTTCCTCTAGACAAGCTGTGAATAGTACTGGGGATATTGTGTCTCCTTGCCTAACAACTTTCTTTATGGGAATTTTGTTACTTTCATTATGCAGAACTATGGTTGCTGTGCTGCCACTATATATATCTTCCAGCACTTTCATGTACGGCTCATCTACCCCCTGATTTCGCAATGCCTGCATCACAGCTGAGGTTTCAACTGAGTCAAATGCTTTTTCGTAATCAATGAATGCTATGTATAAGGGCCGGTTATATTCCGAGCATTTTTCTATCACCTGATTGATGGTATGGATATGATAGATAGTAGAGTACCGTTTCCGAAGCCCTGCTTGATCCTTTGCTTGATTGCAGTCTAAGGTTGTCCTGATTCTATTAGCGATTACCTTAGTAAATACCTTATACGCAACAGACAGTAAGCTGATTGGTCTGTAATTTTTAAGGTCCTCAGAGTCCCCTTTCTTGTGAATGAGGATAATGTTTGCATTATTCCATGGTTCCGGTACCGTCAATGACAGCAGGCACTGCGTATACAGGGTGGCCAGTTTTTCTAGCACGATATCCCCACCGTCCTTCAGCAAATCTGCAGTTATCTGATCCTCTCCAGCTGATTTCCCCCTTTTCATAGTTTATAGTACTTTCTTCACCTCGTCCTTCGTCACTGGTGGAACGTCTGACTGTTTTTCCTTGCCGCCAATCTCATTACTGTCCTGACTACTTTGGCTACTGTAGAGATCTGTATAGACCTCCTCGGCTACTTTGACTATCTTGTCCATATTTGTGATGACGTTGCCCGCCTTGTCCCTTATCGCATACATCTGGTTTTTCCCTATGCCCAATTTCTTCTTTACCGCTTTAAGGCTTCCCCCGTTCTTTACAGCATACTCAATTGTCTCCATGTTATACTTCCTTATATCCGCCACCATGCGCTTACTGATTAGCTTTGATATCTCGGCCAATTCTATCTGTTCTTTTGGATTGGAAGCTTTCATACTCTAGCATTTCTTAATCAAATATTTCGTGTCCTTAGACAGCTTACCGGTATCCTCTCTAACTATCTTACCGCATACTTTTACAGCGCACACATCCATGATATCTCGGAAATTATTGTTCATTGCTTCTAGAGTAATGTCTCCATCTTCGGTTAGAGCTGAATATCTACTATGTAGCGAGATCCTGAACTCTTTTGCCCTTGCCCTTACCGCTAATTTGTTGAGGGGTTTCTTTCTTACTAATCTGTTGCGTTCCTTCTTCAGATTTATGCTAATTCGGGACCTCATTATCCGGTGGTCACTGCATCGCACTTTTCCGATTACCTCAACATCTTGAATAATGGCGGGGGTTGAACACATTATGAAGTCGATTTCATTTTTAGTCTCTCCGTTAGGACTTTTCCATTTCCGGTTCTTCCGTTTGCTGAAGAAGGTATTCATGATTCGTAAGTTATTGCGCTCCGCAAACTCAACTAGTAACTCCCCCCTGCTATTCCTAGAACCAATGCCATAGTCACCTGCTGCCTTGTCTCCTGCCTGTTTCCCTACCTTGGCATTGAAGTCGCCCATTAGTACAGTATACTGCGTCTTTACTTTTCGCATTGCCGATTCTACATCTTCATAGAAGCTTTCAACTGCCTGGTCATCATAACTACATGTAGGTGCATAGGCCTGTATAACCTTCAGTTTATACCGCTTATTAAGCCTAATTACGATGCCTGCAACCCTCTCATTAATACTATAGAATTCATCTATATTATTCGCTATATACTATTGACAAGGAAACCTACTCCTAGTTATCGCCTCTCTGGTAAACCTCGATAACACAGTACATGCCCATCCTTCAGTACAGTATATGCCTCATTCGGCCTCCTAACCTCACTAAGCCCTATGACATCCCATTTCATGCCCTCTAGTTCCTCTAACAGCACTACTAAACTAGCTTCACTAGCTAGGGTTCTAGCATTAAACGTTGCCAGGGTCAGTTTCCAATGGCGGCCTGTCCAGCGGAGCCAGGCTTTCTTAGCACCCCCTGCTGCGTCACGGCACCCCCTGCTGCGCCCTTCATTAACGTTGTTTATATAGTTCGCCACAAGCCGCACCATGCACCTGCTTTGTCTTCTACTTAGCACCGGGGCGGTGCTTTCGTTGCCCGGAGTTATGTGAAGGGGCTACGACGAGGACAAAGTGCTGTGCTGGTGTTTGTAACGTGTGGAACGCAAGGACAACGAAATGTGTGTGGTTGCGTGCTGGGCGCTGCTGGCGTGAAGTCATTAGTTTGAGCTGTGGTCAGTCACCCCTCATTAAATAATTGTAAATACATCCGCTCTTTGTGTTCGTGCATCTACGTAACAATGTGTCTTGACAGCTTTGGGCAGGAACTTACAAAATATGAAAAGCGATTCTAAAATTTATGATATCAAAGATTGGTGGATCCCATTAATAAGTTCAGCAGCTTAAGTAACCTGTTCGAGGCTGATTTGCGAGACTAAAGAAAATGATAAAAAGAACTAGTTGGCCACAAGAGGTCAATTGGCAGGAAACTCATGTATGTGATTTTAAAGTAGTGAACAGTTCCAAATCGTGCAATCAAGGTAGTCGTACCCTCCAGGAAACCGGCAGAAAAATATTCTATGGAGAATGACGAAGAACACTGAAATGCGCTTTGCTAATATTATAATTTAATTCCAAATACTACTTCTCATTGCAAGGTGTAAGAAAGCCAGAACATTATCAATTTTCTTTGCAAAATGGTGCTGCATTCAAAACGTGGCAAAAAGTGAATATATCTTTATATAGTATAAAAATATATTTTGGCTGGCTTAGCGCTTCATATGATTGTGTAGCTTTTCCATATACTGTATGTAGAACTTTTGCCGTGGTGTCGTGAAGACTGTTGCCGTCTAGATGACTTATCGTTGTTACCTATTTCGTTACTTTCTCACTTTTCCAATTGTGCTTAGTTGTTGTTAAAGCTTTTGTGACATGTTCATCTAGGGCATCATCATCATCATCAGCCTGACTATACCCACTGCAGGGCGAAGGCCTCTCCCATATTTTGCTACTTAATCCGGTTCTGTGCTAGCTGCATCCCCTTGACCCCTGCGAACTTCTTAACCTCATTCGCCCACCTAACGTTCTGCCGCCCCCCCCCCCCCCCTATGCTTTCCTTCCCTCCGAATCCATTTTGTTCCCCTAAGCGATCATCGATTATCCTCTCTTTGCGCTACATGTCCTGCCCATGCTCATTTCTCATATTACCCGCTATGTACGTATTGACAAGGAAACCTACTCCTAGTTCTCGCCTCTCCGGTAAACCTCGATAACGCAGTACATGCCCGTTCTTCAGTGCAGTATATGCCTCATTCAGCCTCCTAACCTCACTAAGCCCTATGACATCCCATTTCATACTCTCTAGTTCCTATAACAGTACTGCTAAACTAGCTTCCCTAGCTAGGCGTCTAACGTTAAACGTTCCAGCGTCAGTTTCCAAGGGCGGCCTGTCCTGCGGAGCCAGAAATTCTTCGCATTCTCTGCTGCGTCATAGGTCTCACTGCCGCCGTGGTCAGTTGTTTCGCAGCCGCTGGTGACTGAGGGCCGGAGTTTTATAGGGCTAATCATCAGACGTTGCGGCCAATTACTGCACCAGAGCGGCCAATTCCTCGACTTTCTTCCAATTCTCCCCCATGCAATAATGCCCTTGATGTGGGGCAGGTACTTCTATAAATAAATAGAATAAATAAATAGCAGGAAGACGCGTCTTCTTGAGAGTGCTGAATAAAATTTCTAATGCTAAACAAAGTTTCAAAAATTTTTTCACTGCTGTGCATGATTATTGTTCGTTTTCTCATTTTTTTTAGTCAAAACTTCGTTTGGGACTGCAGTTCACATAGCGGATGCCAAGCTAATCGGAGCGATAGCTACAGCATGAAGACGTCTTTCCGAAAGCTACATTTACCGCAGAAGAGCTGCGTTTCACCGCATCACAAGGGTATTACATTCAATTGGGTCGTTGAGGGTTTCAAATGCAAAACACCCACGTCGATGCGTAAATCGAGAAGTGTGATGAATATTAGTTGGTATTGTGTACCATTGCGATTGGCTGCACAGAACATTACTGGAGCTTGCAAGACATAAATACCATTCAGCCGCTAATATTTATTTCATTATTGTTGGTTAAGTTCGGTAGACGGAATCAAAGTTTCTATATAGAAGTGTAATGAATAAAAAAATCAATATCTGTTTCACATACAAGAGACAGGATGTACAAATATACTTACTTTTATAATATATTGTTACGACGGGGTTTTGACGTCTAAGCGCGGCACAGGTCGAGGAGGCAGGGAACTCAGCTGATCAAGGGCTTCGAGTCCGGCACGGGCACAAGAGACTCAACATCTTTTTCTGTGTCTTCTATATTTTGCCTCTTTTTCAGGATTGTTGCATTTCCCCAGTCACATCCGAAGCCCCCATGGGCGAGGCATTTAGTAGTTCCCACAGGAACGGCACGGCTTCATCCGGGTGACATGAGCGACTTCCGTTGTGGCTGAGCGATGACTACTTACGGTCGTGCGCATGATTTTGTAGTTCAGGTCACTACGCGGTCGAGGGCAACTTAACGGCCTGTGTAATGCGCCAACGTTTTCTGTCCTAAACTACGCTTCCGGAGAGGTCGCCAAAGTCACACTAAGTCTCCAGATGTTTGGCAGTTTTCTGGACGGCCGTGGTATACGCGACAATCACTTACAGCAGGATAGCGTCCCAGGTCTCGCGTTCGGCGCCGGGCCCGGTGACGGATCTCTGGAAAGCTGCCTCTAAATGCCATCTAGAGACAAGGACAGGGATAGCGACAGTGGCGCATGCAAGTGGATAAAAGGGGGCACCACCACTATTGTCTAGATCCAAGATAGCTATTGCTAGATGGCCTTGCAATACAATTTTCCCAACCTCCGTCACCGGCTGATTGTTGTATGCCACTTTTGCTCACTACTGTACACTGCTATCATTTCAGCGATCATTTTGTTGATGCAAATGGGGTCTGGGGATGGTAGGCAATTGTCTTCCGGTGGCTCGTTTGGCTGTGGGGCAGAATGGCCTGCGTGAGCTCCGCCGTAGATGCAGTTCCACTGTCCATGATCAGCACATTAAGAGTCCTTTGTCGCAGGAGAAATAGCTAGACAAAACAGCTGTGGTACCGTTGGGCAGAGGTTTCGTTTCGGCGTAACGGCTCATGTAATCGGTTGCAACGGTAATTTATTTGTTCCCCGCAGATGAAGTTCGGAAGGGGCCGACAAGGCCCATTCAATCTGTTGAAAGGCTCTAATCAGGGGCGGTAATGGGTTCAGTAGACCAGCTGGTCAGATTGGGGGCGTCTTGCGTCACTGACACTCATGGCTCGTTTTCACGTAATGAGCGAAGTCGACACGTAACCACGGCCAGTAATATTTGTCTTGTATACTGTGCAACGTGCGCGCAAATCCGAAATGCCCGCGGTCGGCTCATCGTTCAGCGCCTGCAGAATCTCGTGTCTGAGATTTTTGGGCACAACAAGGAGCTGTGTGGTTCTGCTGGCAGCGAAGTTCTTCCCGACGACGTCATTGTTTAATACGAATGACGATAACTGCCGCCTGAACACAGCAAGAGGAGAAGCAAGCTTTCCTTCGAGATAATCAGCTAGGGCTTTCAACTCAGAGTCCGAGGGCTGCTGCCGTGCCAAATTGCTGGCGCTTATTGTTCCCAAAAAGGCGTCTCCGCCGACTTTCGATGGCGCGTCAACTGGGGCTGGTGACAAGCATTCTCCAACACAATGCTTACGGCTAGACTTGTAGACGACTCTGATGTCAAATTCTTGAAGACGCAGGCTCCATCGCGCAAGGTGACCGGAGAGATATTTTAAGTTGGCGAATTAGCACAAAGCATGGTGGTCCCTCACAAACCTGCATGGTTGTCCGTACAAATAGGGGCGAAATTTTAGTGTCTAGGCATTATTTCTCCTGTTGAGACGCCGGCCGGGCCGGAGCCGAAGGTACCGAACGCCAACGAGGCGAGACGACGAGGCACCACGGAAGCGAGGAGCAGTGCAAATTTATTTACATGACGCTAGAGATTTTAGAGAAAGTCTTTCAGTGTCCCCAGAAATGCCCCGGTTTTTATACACTGCCTTGTCCCTAGGTACCTATATAGCAAATCCTTTGTCCTTGAGCCCTGGCCAATCAAAGAGCACCGCTTGGCATTTTTGCACACAGCACCATGAAGACACGCCTCCCGAATTCCTTCACGTAGGCCACGGCACGTGGGCGAATACGTCACCAGCGTCCCACGGGTAGACCTGGTTCTTGACGCATAATGCGCGGCCGGCGATGCATGCCTCTTTCTGCCACCGCTGCCTTTTGAAGAGCGTAATTTCAAGGACAGACTCCCGGAGCGTTCGCCGCAACAGGGTATCCGATGAAACGCGAGCTTGTTGCTTCGCGCAGGGCCTTGACCGCCGTCGTCGAGGCAGGCCTTTTTCTATGTCCAGGTTGATATCTGCTTCCTCAAGTGCTCCTGCCAATGACGACAGGCTGGTGCCTTCACAGACGTGACCGCACAGACATCACACTCCGTTGTCGAATAGCTGGCTTCAGCTTTCAACAGGGAACGGCTACCGAACGTGATAACTTTATCTTGTTCGTCAATTTTCGAAACACTAATGGCGCCTAGGCATTCGCTGCTTGCGTCGCTATGAATGTTAACCCATGTGACCGAACCCAGCAGGGGACTGTAAGCGGGGCTTAAGTTCTTTTAAAACATCATATTGCGACGCTTCCCATTTAAAAGGTGCGTCAGACTTTGTAAGCTATGTCAATGGTGCAGCTATGCGCGAAATATTCCTGACAAATCGCTGATAGTAAGAGCACAGCCTAGGAAACCCGCGTACAGCTTTTTTTTTTTCGGCTGGCTTTGGAAACTGTGCGGTAGCACGCAGAGGCTAA
>JAJIZL010028138.1:0-36248 GCA_023969395.1 Amblyomma maculatum | reverse complement strand
ATATATATAAGCTGAATTTTTTTAAAACATTCTGCTTAAAGGCTGGAATTTTATGTGGCACGAGAATAAAATGGTAGAGACATGAAATTACAAGGTTGTGCAAAGCGTGTCCCGCATTTTCTTTGTGTTTGAATACCATCTTGGTCATGTAGTAGACTGAAGGGATGTATAGAAATATTTTATTCTTTTTAAAGTTTGTAGAAATGCTCCCTCTCGCATTCAGAACCTATCGCTAGAGCATTGACTGTGGCGTAGGTTCACTGAAAAAGCATAATCAAGTATTTGTGACGTCTTCGCGCATTTTTCTGGCGTGATACGATGTTGCTGGTCGGCTCGTTTCTGCTGTTGCATTGCTTCCATACGTAGAACAGCGTGGCATCGTTATAAAAGACAGCACGACAGCTGACTGTAGCCACAATTATGATTGATGGCAATATTCATTCATAAAATGTGCGAAGGCTGTCACCGACATTGCGGCTATGATCAGCGGGTGGCGTTGTTGTGACACTGTAGTAGCCGGTGGCGTAGATGTAATACAGATGGCACTCCTTGGCTTTGTACCAGAAAAGGCAAATGTTATCAGTACTGCTGAAATGCTCGAGCAACAGCAGCATGACTGCACAAGTGCGGAGCCTTCGGCAACGGCGCCTCTCGTGGGCGCACAAGGCTACGAAATGCGCTGCTCTCTGCCTGCCCTACTCGTCGCTAGGCCCAGTCGGTTTCTTTGGACGGCACTTCGAAATGGGTAAGCGCCTGAATGCTGTAATATAGGTTCGTCTTCCGGCACCACTTTTCTATAGGACGCCAATTTCATAATAAAATCCGCTAGATAAAACGTGCGTATGGCGATTGTCCTCAATCGGCCTAATTTGCTCTCCACATGCAACGCCGGCGACTGTTCCGGGTCGCTTGCAGCATGGGTCGGCGCACTTCGGCATACCGGCGCTTCGTGGTGATTGTACGCGCTTTCTGGAATGTAAACAAATTGTTGATTTCAATTCACTGTTGCCACAATTATACTGGATCATCATCTTCATTTCGTAAAATTCGTGAGATTTTTCTCAACAATCACAAGACTAGTTCAAAACAGCGCAAAAAAGCGGTGCCTCAATCAGTGCGATTCAAACTATATGCACGTGTGATTTTACACGCATTCTTTCCATATTCGAAGCCTCACCCGCTTTTTGTTTTTCCTAGTCGCTCGCATAGAACGTTGGAATTTGGGAAAAATTATAGCGAAGCGAGCGGTCGGCATCGCCACTGTTACGAGCGACAAGTTGTCAGAGAGCTGTTCGCTGGCGACAACGGCGTGTTTCCGAACAGTTCGTGTTTTCTTGGCGTGACAGTATTGCCAAAATGACGCAGAAATAACGTTCACAAATGTAGTTAACTAACTGTTTCCACAGTGTGGCTCTGCCATGAGAGCATACGGCGGAGTCACGCTGCAAACAGAGCAGACGACGCGCCTGCTCGTTCACGTCACGAATTTTTCGCCCATGATATTTTAATGATATGGCTTCTATTTTTTCCGGTCAAGTAAAAACGCGGCAACTACGAACCGAAACCGAAACGCTGCCTGCTATTGATACGATAATAAATTATTAATGTGATTTTGGTCTTCTAACACCTTTCTTTATGGTTATAAAACGGCTATGCACTATTTACAACACAAACGTACAGCAGGAACATTTGATGTCCCAACCCCTTTAGGAGTGTAGCAAATTTGACCCGGACACTTAGCAGTGAAATAGATGAGACAAACTCGTCGCTTTCAACTCTGAGTCCACAGAGTCTACGAGTGTCCACATTCGGGCCATCATTTGCTAGCAGTTGGCGAATGCGGCCGAAACTGTGGCTGACCCGCTATGGAATCCTGTTCCCCATCCGAAACTGAAACAGTTGATTCTTCTCCCACGCAGTCCCTCAATTGATGCTACCGTTAACGTAATTCTTTGGAATGGCATACCTTGGACGGCCGATCGAACTTTCCGGTATCCATTTCTTGCTATTACACAGCCGCTTATTTTCGCCTTCTCCACTTCGCTCTTATTATGATTGCTGCGACGACTACGAACACCACCCGTTATCCCTCATCCGTTGGTGTCGAGCCCTCCCGCACCTTCACATTCAACCGCCGTGTAGATCTACAGGCTTGGGATTCCCTCGGTCCCGCCTATATCGATCGCCGCAACCTCGCCACCCGTGCAGTCTCCACTATTTCGACTCCCTTCTGGAAGGCTAATAAATAGAATACCTGGAGCTCACACTGGCTTCGCGACTTCATTAAAAAATCTTTTCCTGGCTATCGCCATAACTAATAGACGAAATCGTTTTGACTTTATAAAGAAGGTGTACCTGCGATTGCTCGGATAAATTCTCAGGCCCTAGGTTTAGTCTTAAATAGTCATTTCTTCCATGTCTCAAGCAGATTTTCATCATCGCTCAATCTCTTCTGCCACCGATGGCATGCCGCTGATGTCCACGGAACGTACGCTGCTCGTATCAGTAGTGCCAGCTGGACTACTCCTTTGCTCTCCACTGTCGTCGACCGCTGTCGAACATAATATCTTGTGTATCGACCTTTCTATGCTGCTCATACTTTGTTCTTCTCTGCTCTATCTATTGGCCTGCACTCACTGCACCCCTCAGAATCCCCGTCTCTGAGTCGCTGAATGTTTATCGCCTGCCGCCCAAAGCTGATATGTTTCCGCGTCTCCATTTTCTCTGTCTTAGATGGGACCTAGCTTAAAAATCTCATACCTGGCATTTTTCAACGCAACATCATCCCTCACGCCAACCAGCATAACTTCTAATTCGTACTTCAGCCTTTTGCGCAAGTTTTCTCCGAGGCATTGCTTTCGTGGATCTGTTTCTCCCACCGAAGGCACTCATTCTCCTGTCCCATCTCAGTTGCAACATGATGTTTCTGCATCCCAGCACTTGGCCATCTTCCATAGTGACATTTCTTCTGCAATGATCGCTACGAATTGTCTATTTGACCGCCGCCGCGCCCTATTTAGACTTTTGAATGCCTACAAGGACATCATCCATTTCGACGACCGTCTTCTCAGCAAAACATCTGTTGTGACCCATTGTATCAAAGGAGGCAACATGAGCCCGTTCCACTGCCGTTCCTACTATGTCTCCCTTTCTGAGCGCCAGATCATACAAACTGAAGTGACAATATGCTGGTGAATAATATTATCAAGCCCTCGCGTTGTCCAGTTTTCCTAGTGAAAAACGAAAAAGACAGAAGGTGGCGAGTCCGTTTGATTACCGCTACCTCAATGATGTTACCAAGAACGACATCTACCGTCTTCGCAGAATAAAAGATGCCCTTAACTGTTTGCATTGTGCTAGCTATTTGAAATGAAGTGATCTGCGTTTCAGAAAGGTTGCGGTGCATGCACATGACCGCAAAACAAAAACGTCTTAGTTACCCTTGATAGCCTGTCCCAGTTTAGTCATGCCTTTCGAACTCCGCAACGCTTCCGCGATTTTCGTGCGCGGGATGGACTCTCCCCTACATGGCTTGGAATGGATCCCGAGCTTATATATGCTACAAACATTATAATGTAGTATTCTCTTCGACATTGGACACCTACATAACCCCTCTGGTACAGTCTTTTGCGTCTTTCCCCATGCCAGACGTTATTTAGTCCTAAAAGGCCGCTTCAACGCCAGATTAACGTCTTCAGTCACTTGGTCTACGCCATTGGAGTCAAGCCTGACTGATAAAGCTCGTACCGTCCATGATGTTCCCATAAAGCATTGCACTACTGATTTGCCCAAGTTACTCGGCTCAGGTTTATATTGCCGCGAAAGATTCAAAGCTCTATTAGTTGTTTTTTAGGAGCCGCTGGCATGCTGCCTTAGCGCTCTGATTCTAGTACACGTAGGAATTTTGTAGTCTTTGTTTGTTCATGCTCGTCAAGAGGCGCAGCTTTATCACCTTTGTCGCGTAAAATGCATCCAGATGAATCTCCAAGATTCCGGCCACTCGCGTCTGTTTCTGCAATGTTCTAGGTTGTGCTAGTCACGGTTTGCGGGTTTAACTCGATGGTTTGGTTTTTGGGGTTTAACGTCCCAAAGCGTTTCAGACTATGAGAGACGCCGTAGCGGGGGACTCCGGAAATTTGGACCACCTAAGAGGCTGGAGTTTCTAACGTGCACTGAAATCGCATAGTACACGGGCGTCTTACTATTCACCTTCATCAAAAAGCGGCCCCCGAGGCCGCGATTTGATCCCGCAGCCTTGGGAACAGCAGTCGAGCGCCGTAACCACTGCGCCACCCCGGCGGGGCGTTTATATCGATGTTTCTTAGCAGCCTTTAAATTGAGCGCTGACGGGTGCTGCGAGTATTCTCAGGTTGACAACCAGCGAGCCCATTTGTTGCTATCGTCGCAGCCAATTGTTTAAGTCTTTTGCGGGCGCAAGTTAGCCCCATAAAAAGTTGATTCCAGCGCGATTTTGCCTTTCTTCTGTTTTGGTGTTTACGACATTGTCACAGCCACGTGGCATATGGTGGAGGTGCTGCCCTTTAGAATCCAGCCTACCAATTCAAGCGAAGACCTCAGCATTATTCCTGTAACCTTGAGAGGTCATTGAGGCCTGTAGGTCATTGAGCTAGCCGCCGACTCTAAGAGCGCCAACCCGAAAACGGGATTACTGTCGGACATCGCTCGACCTCACAGAAACGCCCCAGCATTGAAAATGGCCCAGGCTAACCCCAGTCGTTTTTGTGGAACCCCGGGAGCCCCCGATCTTCCAACGACTGCCCACGGAAGATGCAGAAGACTGGCTCGATCTGCTCGAATGCGTATCAATGTACAACTCCTGGGATGAGGAAACGAATCTCAGGCAAGTCTACGTTTCTGTTCACGGATCCGCCCGAATCTGGTTTGAGAACCTGGAGTCTTTATTGAAGAATAGCCCCACTATAATACAGAGCTATTGAACGTTTTTATAAGTACCATCAGAAAATAAAGAGCCTAGTCACTCATCCAGTCGAGAATCCAGCTCTCTAATGAATCTGTCCTCATTTACGCAAAAGAAATGAAACGCCTACTTCGCTGCTCAGACCCTAATACGAGTGATGAAAAGAAGCGAATTTTTGATGCGAGGCGTCAAACAATCCCTTTTTGCTTGCCTTGCCAGAAACCCACCATAAACCGCGGCAGAATTTTAACGAGAAGCATTCTTAGTAAAACAAAACTTATAGGACCGGACCCGACAGTACAACCGGCCTCTGCAAATATTTATCTCCAAACAACTGCCGCTCCGCAGCTATAAGAGGGGATACCTTCCGTGAGATAATCCATGAGGTAGTTCGAGAATAGCGGCGCCGAATCATCTCATCGTCATTACAGCCGCAGGTTGCGTCGCTAACGGACGTCGTCCGCGAAGAAGTCCAGCAAGCACAGGGGTTTCCTCAAGCGACGGCTCAGACAGCTCCCACGCAAGCAACAGCAATGATCTAGGCTCTCCGATGTTCTACGAAATGATCCTCCAAACCGCAACCTCGACGCGGCCAGGCTGTTCCTGAACGCCGCCCCTTTGCCTCCGTCCGCCAAGGTTACGAAATACCTCAAAACCTCAAGAAGTGTGATGCCTGGAGGACTGTGAACAACCGTCCTCTATGATTCCACAGTGGCGAAGCCGGCCACATTTATGGACTACATGATGAAATCGGACTGCCAGATGAAATCGAACACTACTTGCCCAGCGCAGATGCGCCAAGTCATCGGTACCGCTCTCCTTTGCCGTACAGCGCCCAATTTGCGTCAACGGGCCAGAGCTAAGTCCGAGGAAGGTCTCCTAGCCCCCGTAGGAGAAACTTAAAGCAGCAACAATTTTAGGTGGGGTTGCTCAACCGCGAAAAGCCGAAGATCCTCCGCCGACGACGATATATGACGACACCATTTTTACGACAACGCACCATATGAAGCCTACCTCGACGATCAGCCGCCCAGGAGGATGGATGGATGGAATAAAGGAGCATCTGCTCTGAAACGGGGTGGTAGCAGTTGCTATCATGCTCGTTTTTTCCCCTCTATCCTAATGGTTGTTTTAGATACGTTTACTATACCATCATTCTATTTATTGAACTTTTGTTTCTACATTACTGACATTATGTTACTTTTCTGCTCTTAGTCCCCCAATCTTCCAATCGCTTTTTGCTAGCTACCATCGCAGGTTCATTCACCAGGCCATAGTATCTCTAAACCCCAGGGCCTCAGGAAGAATGACTGCGCCTGCATCGACTTCCGGATGGATACCATCACATTCCAATATAAGATGGTTAATTGCTTCTGTGGATTTACTACATACTGCACTAGTGTCATCTTCACGGGTAAGTTTTTTTTGTAGCTGCGTGTTCTAAGGAACCCTGATCTAGCTTCAAAACGTAGAGCACTGCCTCTTGGGTTATCAAAGAAAGCTTCCTTTCTGATCTGCCCTTTCCACTTTCGGTGTAGCTGTTTCGTTTCCACAGAATTTAGCCAATTTTTACCGTCTGTGTTTCTCACCTCTTGCTTAACGCTCTTTGTTTCTTCTTCCTTGTGACCAGCATACTTACTGGCTAGTTTTCTAGTTCTTTTCTTCCGTTGTGAGTCTACGCTTTTTAGGTAAAGATATTTAAATACTTTAGCTGCCCACCGGTTACGGTTCAATTTCCTAAGGCGTTCTTTATATAATATTTTACTCTGAGCTTCCCGTACTTCGAAAGATGCCCAGCCCATATCCATCTTTACTGCTTTATTTGTGGTTTTGCTTGGGCACCCATTACTAATCGTCCAACTGCTCTTTTATTTATTTCTAATGTCGACTGTCCCTCTGCTTTTAGGCACAAAACAGCATTTCCGAATATAAAACCGGGCACCAGAATTCCGTTCCAAATACCTCTCAACTCAGATATCGGTTGAAACCCCACAATACGCTATGTTAAATTATTCCGGCATTTCATCGCCCTTTTGCCCTACATGATTGCTCATGCGTTTCAATCTATGCCAATCCTTCGTATGCCCACACTCCGACATATTTATATTCTGCCACTTCGGGTATGTCATGGGCTTGTATTTAAGACCCTTATCAGTTGAGCCATTTAAAATCATCAGACCCGACCTAACTGTGCTAAACCTGAAGCCTAGCTAGAGCGTCCCCTTCGTCTCCACAATACTTAACTGGAGTTTGCAAGTCTTCCTGATTATCTGCTAACAGCACAATATCACCTGCATACATTAAACCGCGCTGGCGGGGCGCTACTATCTTTTCGCCTAACCTATATGACAGGTTAAAACCTAGGTTACTTTCTTGTATTCTCCGTTTCATATTTATCAAATAAAGCACTAAGAGCAGCGCTGATGGAGGACAACCTTGTCTTAATCCTTTGCATACCTCGACAGCTTCCATACCTCTTATTCCTTCCCATGTAATTTCTACTTTGTTATCCCAGTATATCTCTTGTAGGAAATCTGTTATATCGTGACCCATACTTCCGTCATTAAATATGTTCCACAGCAGTTCCCTGTTTACGTCATCGCACACCCCGTTTATGTCCAGGAAGGCCAAATGCAAAGGTATATTTTCCACACTAGATGTTTCGATGCTTTGGGTAAACACGAACAGGCTTTATTTCTAAGCGCCTACCATTTCTAAAGCCGTTCTGAAGTTCTCAAAGTATATTCTTATTTTCTACCCATGATTGCATCTTTAATTTCACCACCTACATGGTCAAACTGTAGATAACAGATGTTTGGTAATCGGCCTGTAGGGTTTTATGTGCATCCTTTCTCCTTTCCCTTTATAAATTAAATTCATTTTAAATTGCAGCCAGCTGTCAGGAATTGGCTTAATTGTTATGACTGTTTCCACAGGTTTTAACAACGTTTCCTTACTTCTTGGGCCATATTTATCATTCAGCTTCCTCGGTATTTCATCTGCTCCTGTAGATGTGTTTTTAAGAATATTTTTTATGCCTTCTTCCAGTTTAGATTGGTAAGTTAAGCTTCTTTGTATTCGGCTATCTTGTGTTTCTTCCTGATTTGTGGAGATTACCTTATCGTCGCTCCTACACCGCTCGGCTAATACTGATGTAATGTAGGTAACTGCGTTGTCTCATTTTAAACAATTCCCTCGTTATCTTGAATCCGGTCCTGTTTTCTTTGATCCTTTTTACCTAGCCAACTTATACCGTTCCAGAATTTTCTCTGTCCGCTTTTAGTGGCGTCGTGTATTTCAGCCATCCAGCGATCGGTGGACAGCTTTATTTTACTTTGAACGAGGGCCTGTACATCAAGTTTCTTTTGTCGATACAATTTCCATTTTTGGTCTTTATCCTTTTGCGATACCTGTGCGTTCTTTGCCTCTCGGTGTTCCCTTGAAGCGGCCCGCCGTTGCTCAATGGCGCCCCAGATTTTCTTATTCCACCAGCTCCGTGGTTTCAAATTTCCATTCTAGCGATTTGCTACTTTAACAAGTTTCTCCTTATGAATAGTTCTACCTGTACATAATGCCAGTCTTCCATGGGGCTTTTTTCTATTGCTTCCTCTATGTCTGCTGCTATCTGCGCTTTTTGATCGTCGTTTAGTTTTGCGTTTATTTTTTGTCTACGTTACATCTATCTTTTCATCAGGAGCTCCATCTGCAGACTAAAACGTTTGTGATCACTTCCCAGACTACACTGCCCTTCTTCGTCTATTTTCATTTTTTCGAGCTTGCTATACATTCCCTGCCACATTAAACAGTAGTAAATGGTCGTCTACCTGTTCTGGAATTCCCACGTGATTTGTCCCTCACATTTTGTTTCTCTATTTACAATAATTAGGTTGTGTCGCATCAGAAATATAGCATTAGCTTGCTGTTACAATCCATGCATCGATCCAGATTGTTGATGTTGCCGCTCTTCTCTCCCAATAGAATAATATCGGCCCCATCTCCAAACTGGCTTATATCATCCCTGAGACATTCAACGAGATCCTTGTTTTCCTCCTGCATTGTGTCCTGTTCCTAAATAAACTACCCTGATGCAATTTTTCCTGTTACCCAGATATGTTATTTGCAAGGTGATTTTATTCTTTGCCAATTTGTTCCATGGTGTATCAACATACCCACCCTTTCTCCTTTTTTCCGATTTTGTTCTGTTGCACCCTTCCCAGGCGTAGGCTTCTATAAACCGCGGATCTTCTAGATCCCTGAAATGAGTCTCGCTAGAGCGTACACACCTATTTCGTCATCTTTCAACTGCTGTTCTATTTCTAGCCATTTCGCTCTCTTTCTACCCGCATGTAACGCTATGTAGGTTATCGTAGTGTTACAGCTCTTTTTTGTACTTTTCTTTCTCGACCTTCACTTGCCATTGTTTCTCTCTCTATAGTCACACCACTGCTACGTACGACAACTACATCGACGACTACACGACCAGAGTGTTAGCCGACACCGACACCCAAGTGAAGTAATAAGGTGTGCCCCGGTCGTGACCTCAATAAAATATGGTTCCTAGATCGGACACCAAGGCCCACGTGCAATGCGAGGACGCGAACAAGCGACCTTGTTGCGGTCGATGGTCGCGAAGTAACAGCAGTATTAGACACCGGAACTGGCTATTCGGTCCAGTGGACTATTTGCCTCCCAGCTCTGGAAAGTAACGACTGCTTGGAATGGCCCGCTGATTCACACCGCTGGTGATAGCCTCATTACTCAGTCGGGACGATGCGCCGCAAGAATAACAGGGAATGGACGCACTTATCCTACCAGCTTTGTGAGTCTGCGCAGTGCTTCAATGCTGACTTTTTAAATGAGCATCGGACGATACTCATCCTCCACGCAACGGTCATGAAGCTCTCGATGGCCAACGCCATACCTACTAAGGCGACATCGACACATCACATCGATCTAAACGTCCTCGACGGAGACGTACCCTTGGCGCCCGATCTAGAGTCGTCCCTTGCTTGGGAAACGTCGACATCGCACATCGAAACCACCGAAGGAAACGCCCAGTTGCTTCTGGAATGGGGGCTCGGTATCGGCATAGGTGTTGCCCATCTCCGAGATGGACAACTTCAAGTGCTGGTCACGAACTTTACTGAAGAATACTGGCATCTCATTAAGAGGACGAAGATGGCTTTTGTCGAAAACCTAGCAGACATCCGGGACCTCTTCGTCCTTCCCGAACAAACCGAAGATGATGCGCCAAAGCATAGCTGCCAGCTCACTTTCGACGTCAATCCAGCGTTACCCTGGGCCAAGCAAGACCAGATTCGCATCCTTCTTCAAGGCTACAGCTAACGCTTTTCGTCAGGATCAAAGGTGCGTCAAACTCGTCTGACCAAGCATTGTATTTTCACCGACGAGGGCATCCTACCTCTGCCCCAAAGTCCTTATCGTGTGTCACCGCGGGAGGACGAGACAATCCGCGATCACGTTAAGGAAAAACTTCGGAATGACATCATTCAGCCATCGAAGAGTCCCTGGGTGGAGCCAATTGTTCTAGTGAAATCTAGGGAAGCCAAGTGTTCTGGAGTTTCTGCATTGAATACCGCCGCTTGAATAGCGTAACGAAGAAGGCTGTCTACCTTCTCCTCCGTACCGACGACACACCGGATCGCCTTTACAACGCTAAGTGCTTTTCATCGATGGACCTAAAAAGCGGGAAGTACAAAAGAATGCTGAATTGGGCGAGTTGGTGCGTTTGCATTTTAGGAAGGGTAGCGCAAAGAAGACAAGGACAAAATAAGGGATAAGCGCTCGTGTGTGCATCCCTAATTTTGTCATTATCTTCTTTTGCGCTACACTTCCTACAAAGCGGGTACTGGTAAATTTAGGTCGACGAAAGAGACCACGAGAAGACGGCCTTCATAACACCAAATGGCCTCTTCTAGTTAAAGGTAATGCGATTCGACCTCTGCTCTGCACCAGCTACTTTCCAGTGAGTAATGGAAAACTTGTTGGCTGGCTTGAAGGGGCAAATTTGTCTTGTGTGCTTAGACGACGTCATTGTGTTCTCCTCAAGCTTTGAAGACCTCTTGAAAAGGCTTCGGACAGTGCTGGACGCAGTTATGTTGGCAGGGCTATCATTGAAGCGAGAGAAATGTCACTTCGCCTACGGGGAACAGCGGTTTCCAGGTCACATAGTTAGCAAAGATGGCATTCGTCCTGACAAAGAGAAAACAGCTGCTATCGTACAGTTTACATTGTCACCGCCAAGAAATTTGTGCGCCGGTTTCTTGAGCTATGCTCTTAATATAGACGGTTCGTCAGAACGTTTCAAGCATCGCCGAGCCGTTGACGCAGCTCACTAAGACCGACGTATATTTTAAAGGGGTGCGCCGCAAGCAGAAGCGTTCGACGAACTTGAGCGCAGCCTGCAGTCCCCTCCTGTCCTGCGCCACTTTCATGAGAATGTTAAGACCGAAACTCACACCGACGCAAATAGTGTAGACCAGGCGCCGTTCTTGTTCAGAAGAGCGCCGGACAGGAGAAAGTTATCGCGTACGCTAGCAGTTCCCTCTCAAACGCCGAAGCCCATTACTCTACAACCTAGAAGGAGTGCAACGATAGCATCCCGGCCAGATCACAGTTTCGTCCGTACCTTTACGGTCGATCATTCAAGGTGGTAAGCGATCACCACGCGCGCTATTGGGTCGCCAATTTGAAAGACCTTTCCGGTCATCTTGCACGATGGAGCTTACGCCTGCAAGAATTTGACATCCGAGTGGTCACAGGTCTAGCCGCAAGCCTTCGGATGAAGACTGCTTGTCACGGGCCCCTTTTAAAGGCCCCTCGAAGGACGGTGACGACGATGCCATGTTAGGACCGGTAAACAGCAGCACTTTTCCCAGCACCAGCGCTCAGATTCACAGTTTCAAGGTCTAGCGGATTACATAGAAGGCAAGATGTAGCTCTTTCGACTGTGTTCAGGTGTTAGTTGTCTTTCGCATTGCACAACGATGTCCTAGTGAAGACTTTGCACCAAACATGACCACATACCTCCTTGGTGTGCCGCAGGAACAAAGAAAGGAAATTTTGCAGGTTTTCTACGATGAGCCGACAGCAGGGCACCTCGGGATGGCGCCCGCGCTGCATCGAATCCCAGAGAGGTATTACTGGCCGCGGCTACGTGGCGACGTTGCCTATTACGTGAAAACATGCCGTGAGTGCCAGCGATGCAAGACGCCCCAAATCAGACTAGCTGGTCTCCTGAATGCCCCCCCCCCCATACCGACCCCAACCAAACCATTTGAACAAATTAGAATGGATCCGATCGGCCCCTTTCTGACTTCACCTGCGGGTAACAAGCGGGTCATCGTGGGCACCGAATACCTTACCCGATACGTGGAAGCAAAAGCTCGGCCTAATGGCACCGCAGAAAAAGTAGCCAAGTTCTTCGCCTAGCGCAGTCTCTTACAACACGGTGCCCCGTAAGTGCTCATCCCGGATAGGGCAACAGCATTTACAGCGGAGCTCACTCAAGCCATCTTGAAGTACAGCCACACAAGCCATTGGAGGATGACAGCCTACACCACGCAAACGAACGGACTCACGGAACGTCTGAATAAAACAATAGCGTACATGCTCGCAATGTACGTCGGCGCCGTACACAAGACCTGGGACACCATAATGCCCTACGTAATTTTTGCGTATAACACGGTCATCCAGGAAACGACCAGGGCGATCCCGTTGCAGATTGTGTATGGCAGGGATTCAACGATCGAGCTCGATGCATTGCTGTCACACGTAACAGACGAGGGCAACATGGACTTGTCGCCCACCTTCATCGCGCAGAGGAAGCTCGACGACTTGCACGGCGTCGCATTATGGAGCAACAACGCACCGACGCCCGCCAATACAACTTGTGACGCCGCCACGTTAAATACAAGCTAGGATAACAAGTCTGCGTATGAACGCCTGCTCGTGGTCGGGAACTAAGTGAAAAGTTGTTGCGTCGGTATTTTGGGCCGTTTAAAAGTCTTCACCGGGTCGGTAAACTGGACTACGATATCATTCCTGACGTTACGAGAAAATCACAACGGCGACGCGCACGCCCAAAAATCGTGCATGTCGTTCGTTTGAAGCCATATTACACACGTTAAAGACTCATTGGTGTTTAAACTTTGTAATGTTTAATGTTAGGTTGCTTTGTTTATTTTGGAACATCGAGGAGGTGTTTTTTAGAGCCAGTAATGCCGCGAAACATACAAAACTCTATTTGTTGTTTTTTAGCAGCCACCGGCATGAGGCCGTATCACTGGTGGTGGCACGCGTATCAATTCAGCGTTCTTTGTTTGTTCATGGTCAATGTCACAAGAAGATCGGATAAGATGCCACCAGATGCATCTCGAACATTCCGGCCATTCGCGTGTGTTTCTACAATGTTCCATGTTGTGCTAGTCACCGTTGGCGGCTTTATTAGTGACCACCGAGATCTTGACAAGGACTGCGCACCCCAGCAGCCTACGTCAAGAGAACGGATGGGCGACAAAGGTTCAGCAAATGAAGATGTGTGCGCTAACCTTAGTCGAGTCACGCGGTGTCTTCTCGCCACTTTACCCCAACCCGTACGCGCAGATTCATTGTCTGATCCTTTATCGCTCATCCGCTAGTCGTACTGTACTCATTATACTTTTAATGTTATCTACAACTCACACCAATTACATCACGATGCCGACTGTATATCGTGCCAAATCCTCTGTCGTATGGAATTGCCTGACCGTACTGCCGACGCTTACGTGTCTTCCACCTCCGTGTTTCTCCACATCGGCGACAAGAAGCGTTGTGATCCTTCGCTAAGACTCATTACAGGCCAGCTGCGCAATGAGAACTCAATCCTACCGTCATCATGTCTATGCTGCGTAGATATATTATTCTAAAGTTATGCGTGGCCAGTTGGCGCGGACCTTCGCTCGTCGTCCCGGCTTACCAACGGTCTACCGATTTCGGTTATGGGGTTTTAACATTGCAAAGTGACTCGGGCTATTAGAGACGTCATAGTGGACGGGTTCGGAAATTTCGACGACCTTGGCGTTTTAACGTACGCTGACTGCGAAGAGCACACGGGTGCCTTGCTTTACGCTTTCCTCTAAAATTGGCTCCCGCGACCAGGATTCGATCACGGATCCTTGGGTGTAGGTGTCGAGGGCGCTATCCACTGCGCCACCAGGAAAAATGTACGCCTAATTGTTCCCGCCCAATTTCATGACGCAAATACAACAGGCCACGGGGAAGTGTCACGCAATTACGATAGCGTGCCTTGGCGGATACTCCGACATGACCTTTATCGTTCTGTTCGCCGATAAATTGCAGCATTCGGGTTGTACCAGCCTGGGACGCAGCCACAGCTTCAGCCACATTCAACCCCTCGAAATTTCCTCACCCATTTTCAAGCGCCGGCTTTGACCTTCTTGGGCTCGGGTCTAAGCCTAAATCAAGTTTCGGGAACAGATGGGTTGTGTTCGCTACTGATTACACCAACCGGTAGACTGTCACGCTAGCATTCGTTGCCTAGGTTTGCCTGTCATCGATGATATACTTCTTCACGACATTAACCTTCTTCATAGCGCTCCCCATTTATCGCTTACGATTTGAAGCCAGTGCTTCCTTTTGAAGTATCCACTGGCGACAATTAATCGCTTTGTTGAACACCTTAACCGGACGCGCACTGACACGCGTGCTTTGTAGCTTCCGATGACTATCGTGATTTGAACACCAGAATGACTTTTGTCACTTTTGAATAAAACTCGGCCTAAGAAGGTAAAACTGTGTAGTAACCCTTTTCTTTTATTTTCGCTGTACCCCTCTGTTGACTTCCGACATTTTCTGGCTAGCAGGGCATCAGTTTTAATTCTTATGGGAGATCCCGCATCGACGCGTTCCGAAACAATGCTTCTTTGTCACTTCAGCGTTCCTGAAACAGCTTAAAACGTTGTTACAACCATCGCCATCGAGATGTTAGCTACCATCCTGGCTCCCTGCTTTTCTCTTCTCCAGGCCCGCTGTGTGGACCTGCTTGCGACACTCATGAATCGGTAGGTGGGCCCTACCGCTACTAACGACAACAGAGTGACGTAACCTAGAAAATAACATTCCTGCCTTCCAGGCCAGACGCCAATTTACCACCTACCCATATTGTGCACATCGCTAATTTTCCTTCTACTGTTCCCGCTGCTCGGTTTGTCAAGCATCGGGACCTTGCTTTCCCGGGGGGCAGGGGGTGGTGGTCTTTAGATGAGAAGTCGAGAGACAACAAGGAAGTTTTGGGCGCTGTGTCAAACGCCGACGACGCTGAAGGTAGAGCTTGGGTGTGAAGTCTAAGCTTGTCTTCCGGGGGTGTCAGTCTGGAGTGTCACTCTTGCCGCTTTGGAACATCCCGTAACAATATCCTTTCGGAGAAGCTTCACTTCTCTAGCCATTTTATCTACAAAATCAAATAACTCTACGAATTATCATCACCTGTGATTCTAGTACATATTAGATGATACGCTTACTAACATACCGATGCTTTTTTGGGCTGGGACATACACTGCGCCAATTACCGCCCCCCCTCCCCCCATTGGGCGAAAAGTAAAATTAAACTCAGGTTGTACGGCAAAGAAAATTGCTGTTTTGTACTGCGGCCAAGTTTATAGATCACTGCATAGAAATGAAAATTCACATTATTTTCATACTTATGAAAATTTGTAGATAACAAATTTTTATAGATAAGCGTAAATTTCCAATTCAATAGAGTGATCAGATTTGAACTAACGGCCGGTTACGATGACCTCGTGTAGTGCTTTCTAAAGCAATTATAATTGTCGAATGTGCAAATGGATAAATTATATGTTTAAGAAGGAGGGTTTATGGCCGAAAATAAAGCATGATAACAGTGCAACCTATTAGGTAGACCGAAGTGTCATTCGATGACGCTGAGTTCAGCTCTCTTTCAAATCAGGTTCGTTTTAAAGGTCTCCCCAATCTCTGCACACTGCTGAGTGTAAGGCCGTAAATAGGAATTTAAGGGTGCCTAAAAAGAAATCATTTCGCTTCGATACAACTCAGGTTATCCGATGCTTGAGCAGGGCAATATTTTTAGCACTTTGACTAACTATCCCTCAGCGTTTTGCTGGCTGATAAAGTACAATACCAGTGTAAAACATATAATTACACATTAAAGAAATAATAGTGGCTTTAGCTGACGCACTAGGAGACCGTTCACCTACACACTTTGTTTGTGGACGGCGATGGACTGACTTTTTGATTTCATTTCAAATTCGTGCAGGCACTTTACTTTTCGTATAATGCTAAAACTGATCCGTTTCCGGTCGGCGCACTTGCTGCAAAGCTTAAAAGGGGCAAGGTATTTTATCTTTTTTTTTTAAGCGAGGAGCGTATCTTGGAGATAAAAAAGGTTTCTTATATGCGACGCTTAGTTTGAAAGAGGAGGAAAAACTTTACTCGAGACCTTTACTGAAGGCTGAATGAAAATCGCACCGACACTGCTAAGACAAGTTGTTTATCTCGAAGCACCGCATGACGTAAATCAATTTCCAAAATTTGTTTAAAATGAAAATGACAGAATGGCAGCACAACATTCGTCTAGCATGCTCTCTGTACTTCAGCGAGTGACCTATTTCATGGCGCTTCAAAGTCGCGAGCATCAGATAATGTGGGCTTCCCCGAGTCACTGGTGTTCGACTATTTGCTCTTTATAGGTGACGGCGTCTCCTGCTGACGCTTCATTTGACCTGAACTCTGGCTCTAAAGAGCAGAAAAAAAAATAAAACCAGTGCTGTCCGCATTACTGATAGATTTGTGAAGGATTCGTGATTCTTTAAGAAAATTTGTTTTCCTAACGGTGGCGTTTCATTATTGCAGCATTCATATAATCACAAAGCAATGCAATTCATTGGCGGTTAATCAACGGGAAAGAGTCACGTGGCGTCGTAGAACCGAGAACGAAAACGTTGCTACGTGTGTCATACTTTGTGCAATATGAAAAAGAATTGAACGAGGGTAATGGGGTACGCCTCAGTTCGCAGATGAGCCAACGTTTGGACAAGGGGACTTGCCACTTGTCGAAACGTTGGCTCATCTGTGAACTGAGGCGTACCCCATTTACCCTTGTTCAGTTCTTTTACTAATATGAAGAAGAACTGAACAAGGGTAAATTCTTTTTCACACCGTGAAAACCATCTTCTTCCTTTCGTTCTACCTGGATACTTTGTGCAAAGTATACAAGAAAATTTAAATTCGGATTCTGTACACGTTTCTGAACTAACTAAAACTAAAGTGCTAGACAAGTTTGCTCTGTTCTGTCTGGCTGCCACTCTACCTTATCACTTTATGACGCAAATGGTTTATAGTAATGACATGTAATACGTGTGCATTTAGCGTTTTCAGGTACCGATGATAAAAAGGCAGTAATATATTATATTTCGGCTTGAATTTTATTAAAGCAGTGCGTCTAAGTCATTGCAAAAATGTCGCAATGCATGTTGTCTTTGAGTGATGTTAACGAAAATATATTTTGATTTTCTGCGTAAGATGTATTTTTTAGAAAGTTTATAATTAGAATTTAAATATATCTTTAGAATGGTGCTAGTACTCCAAGTCTTAGGATGGCCAAGGTGCATTTATTTTTTTACAATACTGGTAATTACTGAAAAGATTGGGCCAGGTTGAAAATTACACCTTTATAGGACTAACTATAACCAAAATAAAAACATCAATGCGTAAAGGTGACAGTAAGTACTGTGCTACGAGAGAAAAAAGTACTTTTTTAGTCTTTTTTACGGGGAGTCCAGCCCACAGCTCACCGAGCCAGCCGCCGACGGGCTATCTCCTGATCACGGGTACTGCCGGATCCCACTGAACCCTGCAAAGACGCTTCAACGACGACAATGGCCCAGAATCAACCATCTGTTCCTCTGGGCTTCCAAAAGCCTCGACAGCCGCCAATTGCCAGTGGAGCATAGGGAGAACATTCGTATGACTGGCTGGGTCAGTACGAAGGGGACTGTATTTAACAGTTGGGAGATACATCAAAGCTTTCAAACCTTTTCATCGCACTCGATGGGGCCGCTCTAACGTTGTATTATAACCACGAGTCCTCCTTAACAACTATTGGTGGTGCAGAGTAATGACACGAGGCCAGACTAGAGAAGGGGGCAAGAACTGCGCTGAACCGACATCAGATTATTCAGTATGCCATCGCTATATATCTTGATGATGATGATAGTTGATGACAGTTTATTTAGTTTCTTTACTATACAGGAAAAAGCGAAGGGAAGGCTAAAGGCTGCCAGCCTGACGAGGCCTTCCCTCCGCATACAGTTTCAACAGCATTACAGTGAGACACTTTTGAAATATAATCAAAAACACTTCTCTGTCATGAAGACTTTCGTCATGGGTATAATACAAATACATACAAGACTTATTGCCGTACAGGTGTCAAAAAACAAAAAACAACAAAAAAAAAAGGATGAACATAGACGAAAAGCTCAGTCATCTGGACAGACATGTGCATATTAAAAAAAAAAGTAAAAAAGGTAACATCAAAACCCCTATCCGGGGTGGTACTGGGGGAAGACACCCGATTGCTGTGCCAAAGATTCCGGGTTCGAACCCGACCTCGGCGGCTGCGTTTCGACGCAGGCGAAACGAAGAGGCGTCCGTGCGCTGTGCAATGTCAGCGCACGTTAAAGATCCCCAGGTGGTCGAAATTACTCCGTAGCTCTCCACTACGGCTCCTCTTTCTCTTTCTACTTTAACTACCACCTTCCTTCCTTCCTTCCTTTACGGCGCGGTTCAGGTGTCCACTGACACAAGTGTGACTGATACTGCGCCTTTCCTTTCCTGTGAACCAATTGTTATTATTATTATTATATTAGCAAAACCCAAGAAAAAAACTAAAATTACGGTTTTACAGAGGCCATGCAAGAATGGCAAGTAAAAGTCACTGGTTAGGAATTTCTTTCTCCATAACCAGTGCTTTTACAGCTTTTTTCTTCATTCTTTTGCTCAAATCGACATCATGTGACAGTTTATTCAAAAGGATTGGAATTTGGTAATTTAAATGTTGTTTACCATAATTCGTGCACGTTCGAGGCTTTCTGTGCATTTGCGTGTGTGTATGGGCAGGATTACCAGTTATGTGGTTACGTGCAGTTTATGTTTTTACATATGCTGAAATAACCTTAAATAATAAACTTCATCAGCTCTTAGTAAAGAGTACTTCGCAAACAGGGGACCTGTCGACAAGTCGTGTGGGTGTCCAACATATCTTTCAAGTAACCGAAGTACGCGCTTCTGTAATTTTAGTAACCAGAGGTAATTTGTACTAGTTGTTCTGGTATATGCTATGGTACCTTTAAAAAACTGAGCATGGAGACATGTAGCAGGAACGACAACCAATTTCACACTGGCATGGAAACGTTTCTTAACTTAAACGATTACAAGAAAGCCGATAAGTTATCTTTTTTCCCATAAGGAAACGGATGATGTGCGGGCAAATTACACACCGATCTTCATAATTTCTTATGCCTCGATTACCTCTCTTGCTATTTTATCTTTGTAGATGGTGAATATCTGGCTTTTTTTGAACAGTGGCAAACAATAGATTCGCGACAGCGAGTACCTCTGTAAAGGGTAGCTTTTTTAACATCAGTGCTACGCTCCCTAAGCCTGTCATTCAGACAATGGCCGGACTGGCCGATGGACGAACAACCGCACGACAGCGGGATTGAATAAACAACACAATTCTCGAAAGGCACACGCTTGCTTTTATGATGTTTCTTGCGACTAAGAACATATTTTGGATATTTTACAATTTCATTTACGCGTGAACCCAATGCACTCAATCTGACAGGGACCGAAAACATCACATCAAAACCAGCTCTTTTTCCTATTCTTTTCAAACATAAATAGAGGGTATAACTGCCACATTTCTCTCGGTGTCGTGCTGGGTCTTGTCAATATTCAGCTTGTTTTACCATTCCTTCTGATACTGAAGCAAGACCGTCAAGAAGGCATCCTGCTTGAACTAGATTATGCACCTTACCGGAACTACTGCAATAACCCTGCGGCTGCAGGATTTTTTCATAGCGCTGCTAAATCATGACACCACTATGCTCATTTTTAATAGATTCGAGTGGTTTGAGGTGTACGAAAGTAATGGTTGTTTACTTCTGGACTCAAGCGACAAGCATCAGTGGACAGCAGTAAAATGCAATGCCATTTAAGGAGACATCATATGGTTGTTAAATGACACTTTGTGAGTAATTTAACATGGCGCTTGTAGGTCAGAATAAAAAACAAACCAAAGGTCCCCCTATTGATTAGCTAATGTACCTAAAACAATGTACCTAAAACAAGGCAATCCTCAACAAACTGAGCACTAGTTTAACATTCGCACCTTCGCGACTTTTTTCGAGCGCCCTATCAATAATTGCGAAATGTCACTGAGTAATGCAGCTATGCATGAACAAATGTATTTTGCTTTCTTTTGAAAAAAAAACATTTCTCTGTCTATTCGCCATAGGCAGATTTCTAGTAAGTAGTAGGTATTAAACGTTGTCTGCTGCTATGCAAGGAACATTGCGAAATGCTACGGCTCCATAGCTGTAAGTCTCGTCACTAATGCTTTTCAACTGTTTGTCATAAGGGATGGAATAAAACAGATCTTTAATATGAATAGAAAACGCCTGCATTAGCTTTGCCTGGTCATATAACAAAAGCTTTCATTACACCGTCCGACGTTTTAGCTAGCAAAAAACGTATCTGGCTTTGCTTCCTTCAGCACTTGCTGCAAGAGAACAGTAGGCAAAATGTAATAACCTGCGTCACACATATCACACAGTCTTCATAATCTATACTTGCTCAATTTACCACAAACATCGACTCCCTCAACGTATCCGCTGGCGTATTCAAGAAAGCTATTAGCGATAACTTACCCATATAGATGATTGTTTAGAAAAGAACACTGAATTGAAGGCGCGCAATGCTCTTCTTTCGAACTATAAACACAAATACGATAGACAATTTTCGCAATAAAATAGCAATAACGTCTTGGGAAGATGTATGAGAGAAAATACTCTTAAAGTCGTCTACAAAACTTTTTTTTTTTCTAAATTCGAAAGCCTGTATGATGAATGCTTTGAGAATAAAACCTCCACACCCAAAACGAAGACAAATAGACATGAATTGCAAGAGAATGCTTGCTCATGATGCGAAAGAAACATAACCTTATCGCAAAATTTGTAAAAACGAAGGAAAATAGTGATCTGCAAAAGTCTAAGAAGGTTAGAAACCAGTTGGTTAAAACAATTCGTCTGATAAATAAACAGAACCTTAATAGTCTTTTTTTGGCTACGAATGCTTTGAGACCAGGCTAAACATGGGAAAAAATATGTACTGTGGAGCAACCATAAATAACGTTATAGAAATCTTGCAATAGAAAAGAATGTCGAAAATTCGACAGAAGCGAAAATTGCAGAATTGTTTAATGAATCCTTTCCTTGACTTCGACAAACGGGCGGATAGAAGTTGGGAACAAGCGGCATGCCGGCACCAAATGCACAGTTTTTACAGTCACGAGTATTCTTATTCTACCAAAATTATTTGCAATACAAATTGTACATACGTTGAACGCTTACAGCTCAGACCAGTGAAATACGTCTTAGACAAGCTATGTACCCGTATTAACCTTCATCTGCAGCAACTGCTTATCTTCTGATGGCTTTCCTAAGTGACTGGAAATCGCAAATATAACTGTCATGTACAAAAGTGGTAATAAAACATTATTTCAAAATATAGGTCAATATCAGGCCTCCACATCTTCGCTAAAGACATAGAAAGGGTAATTCGTTCACGAATTGTCTCATTTTGCAAAGAAGTTGCTATAATATATAATTCTTTGTAGGAATACGTTCCAATTAAGCGGACCGATCGCCGAGAAATGGGAAGAGCTTTTGAGGACTAGCTGTCTACAAGCTGAGCCACCACAGTTCCAGTCTTGCTCGCAACCAGTGCCCACTACCAATGCCTGAATCCCCGCTAAATACTTGGTGGAGGTCGCGGGAGTTCTCTTCCATTTCCTCGCCCTGGAGCTCCGCAGCCGCCGAATTCCGACCTCAAAGAGTGACTCCACCACCAACACCAGCGGCCCCGCTCCCTCGGCCTCTTCTATTCCCGGGTGCTTCAACAGCGGGACCCGCCGGTCTTCAGCGGTACCTACGTTCAGAACGTAGAGGACTGGCTTTCGTCGTATAAGCGTGTAAGCATCCACAATAAGTGGGGTGACGTCTTGAAACTTACCAACGTTATCTTCTACCTTACACAAGTAGCAAAGTTGTGGTTCGCCAAGCACGAGGTTGACATTCCAACTTGGGCCTCGTTCAAATCTCGCTTTGTGGACGTCTTCGGTCGCCCTGCGGTCCGTAAGCTTCGCGCCGAACACCGTTTGCGCGAGCAGGTGCAGCAGACGTGTATGTTATGCTGAGGCATGCAAAAGGAAAGAAAAATAAAGCGCCTCTGCCCGTGCCACAAAGTATAACGGGGTTAGGTGCAGCAGACATATATTATGTTGACGCATGCAAATGGAAAAAAAAAATACAGAGCCTCTGCCCGTGCCACAAGCAACGGAGAAACTTTCACCAGCTACATCGAAGACGTTTTAGATTTGTGCCATCGTGTAAAATCCTCGATGGCTGAAGCTTAGAAGATTCGCCAGATCATGCGGGGCATCCACGAAAGCGTATTCAGCACTCTCATGGCAAACGAGCCCCGTACTGTAATTGATGTCAAGATGTGTCAAAGCTATGACGACCTTCGTAAGCAACACATCGTCCCTCGACAACCTGACGCCACGATCGCGGCTATGTCTGACGCCCCTGTCAGCTCCACACTAATTAAAGAAATCAAACACTTGGTTCAGGAAGAAAATGCACTGCAATTATCGCTAATTCCAAAAGTTCCGCATTCCAGCTCACACCTGGCTCTGACCATACGCGAAGTTATTTAGGAGCAGGTTAGCGACGCACTTTCGCCCCCTCGGCAACCAAGTCTTCATGCCGCTCCACGGACAGCTCCGCTCATTCATGCCGACGCTGTCCTAAGCCCGGACCCACTCCCTTGTCTTATGCTGAAGGTGACGCAAGACCACCACCTCCTACGCCTTTTCCATCGTACGGTTCGCCATGCGGCCATTTCTCGCTCAGCGCCATGCGTCCCCTTTTTTACGCCCATGGCGCGCATCTGACAACCGGCCCATCTGCTTTGCATGTGGTCTCCCTGGCCATGTTGCACGCCTGTGCCGTCGTCACCCGGCCCCATACGCTTTCGATCAGAGCCCGGTCACCTACGCGCACCCGCCATCTCCACCCCGTGCGCCATCTCGCTTATTGTCCCAATTTGACCACTTCTCGCACGACCACCGCTCAACCTCTCTGCGTCATCGATCGCCGTCACCGATGCGTCGTCGCTCTACCTCGCCAATGCCGGAAAACCACTAGACGCAGTTCTGCAGGCAAGAACTGCGTTTTCGTCGACCAGTTAAAGTCCTGCTTCGCTACCGAACAATTTAATCGAACTTACCATTGAAAATGTTTGCACTCTGGCGCTTGTAGATAATGGTGCTGCTGTATCGGTTATTGACGTTAGACTATGCCGCTTGTTACGAAAGGTTGTTCTGCCATATTCTGGGGTTTCTTGGCGCACCGCCACTGCTCAGCTCATCGAACCGCTCGGTACCTGCATGGCTCGAGTCACCATTGAGGACCTTCTCTGCATCAGCAGTTTTATCGTTCTCCGTGACTGCTCTCATGGCTTTATTTTAGGATGGGGCGTCTTGTGCCGCAATCGCGCCGTAATTCATTGCGATCGTGCCTAAGTAAAGCTTTCTCCGCAGTGCACCGCACCGACTGCCGCTCACGTTCTTAGGGAAGCCAAATGCCACGTTGCAGATGCCACGGATATCCCGCCTTCATCTGCTACGATTGTAAAAATAAACTGTGCTTCTCTTCAAGACTGCACAGTGGTCTGCACCCCATCTTTCCTTTTCGTCTCGCGACGCTGTCTTCCCCTGCGCTGCGCCGTCCTTAGTGTACAAAGCGGCCGCACCGAACTAGCCATTAGTAACGATTCGTTATATCCACTCACGTTGCAACATGACGAGTGCGTTGGGCATGCCGACCCTGTTCGATCAGAAAGTTTTGTTACTGTCCCGCCACTTCTCTCCACCTGTGCCTAAACCATATCCAACAGCGTCAGTGCCCTTAGCCTACCTCGTTACTATCGCCTCTGGCTGCCTTCGACAAAGCCGTCGACAGTGCTCTCGCTCTAGATCAACGCGCCAAGCTCTTTGAAACGCTGAACCGATTCGGAGCTTTCTTTGACATCCAGCAGCTATCCTTGGGTAGTAGATCAACGGTTTCCTATCACATCTATACTGGTACACATGCCCCATTACACCAACGCCCTTATCGGGTATCAGCCTCAAAGCGCCGCATTATTTATGAGCAAGTCGACGAGATGCTCAGTAGTGGTGTCATTCAGCCTTCCAGTAGCCCTTGAGCGTCCCCGGAGATCTGTTGTAGAGCGGACGCTATGCGGACGTGTTCCGCATGAGCTCCCGCCTTGAGACCGATTTTCGGCGGAACGCGCTGTGCCTTGGACTTGCTTTTTGTGGAATCGTCTGCAGGCAGTTGCCCTGTACCTGTGGACACCATATTTTGGCAAGTGTTCCCCCCTTTTAGGGGTTTTTTTCACGATTTGGCAGCCGCTTTTGCAGCGTGAAATATGCACCTAGGGGGCACTAGACAGCCGTGCTGCTCTCTGCACCAAGCACTACAAATTCGTACGACTTTGAAAAGTACTTTCAGTAATCATACCCTTGTCTTAAATCAAGTACACAATGGCAAATGCAACATACGTACAAAAGGTTTTAAGGAACGTAATGGAACTGTAGAGTTCGGTATACATGCATTGCTCCCGTGTCCTCCATCGAAGCATAAGCTTATCCTTCAAGTTATCAAGGCTCCACAGCATGCAAAACAACCTTGCTGTTTTAGGTGATAGCCCGTTCTGTGAGCTACTCCGAGTCAGAGGGACGTGCACTAATGCTTTACATGATGCAATTGACTCTTGTAAAGCCAATTAGGATTGCAAACGAGCGGTCGCATACACGCGTATACCTTTTTCCCTTCCCATCTACGACGATGCGCTTGCTGCAGAAGGGTACGCAGCAACATGCTGGCATCATTCCGACCAGAGTTTGGTGCTAGCAGCGACGGCTGTCATGTTAAAAAATCAAACAATCGCGTGTGATCATTCCAATGCACCTTTCGGTGCAAGCAAGGGTGCCACGAAGACGCACGTTGACAGCGTGCTAGATGGGTGGCGCGGGCGGACTGAACAAAACATGGCCGCCGCGCACAGTTTCTGTTTCTTTCACTAGATGGCGCCAACTTTTATAAAGCCTCTATTACCTAGTTGAACTGCTAGCCGCTTACATCGATCTTCGCCGCCGTGGGCGTGAGATTGTTCGCGTCGGCCGTTCGAAGTCTTATTATGATCACGCTATCCTTTCGTCGTCTTGAATTGCCAGGATGGCTCCTTTTTTCTGCGGGGGCCAAATTGTAAAGAAGAAGTTCCTATTAAGCGGACAGATCGCCGAGAAAGAGAAAGTGCTTTCGAGGACTAGCTATCTACAAGCTGAGCCACCCCCGTTCCGGTCTTGCTCACTACCAGTGCCTGAATCCCGGCTTAACAGCTCATAATGATTTTCCTCGTGGAAGCTCAATGGCTCATGCTTTAGTTGTTTAGAAAAAGTAAAATTGCAAGGTTTCCAGTCAAACTTACTGACACTTGGAAATTACATTGATTTACTCCAATGCTTTCATAAGGAAACAATTCAACAAAACTAGAGAAATACGGCTTCCGAAGAACCATACTTAACCTAATGAAAAGTTATCTCTGCGACGGCCTTCAACCCATAGCAAAAAAATAGGCATAATCAACCCTTCCAAATAATGCAGCAGTACCGCACAGCAGTGTTGTTGGGCCGCTACGTTTGAAGCTATACATAAACGACAGTGTCCTCATCAACCCAGACAGAACATGCGTGATAAACGCCGATTTTGCTACACTCTTTGTCACTGCATTCACGCCCCAAGAACTGACCTGCGACGGCAACTTCGGACTAAAAAGATTGCATGGATGGAGCATAAATAACTCGCTTATTATAAATGCAGAAAAGACGAAAAAAATAAAGTTCAGAACTAAAAATAAGACTGAACAATCTCTACCAGAATTAGTTCTAGGCAACACAAACATACGCTGTGTAAATTACATTAACTATCTGGGAGTAAGATTATATGCATGCCTATCTTGGGGCACTCACATGGAGCAACTAAAGGGGAACTCTGAAAAGCATTCGGAGCTGTAAATACTTTTAGGCATTGCTTACCTCAGAATATGAAACAGCTAATATATAGCTCAGTTTTCCCTAGTCATGTTGGCATGGGAAACCCCAAACGCAGCAAATATAAACTAGACACAACAAATGTTGCAAAAGAAAGCCCTTCATGTTGTAGCTAGCTTTCTAAATGACTCCCATGCTACAAATATATTTGTCGAGTTCAGAATTGTGCGATGTAAACGGCTGTATGAATACATGCTGGTGCTTCAGTACTTAAAGAAAATAGAGACATACACCAGAATATTGCAACTAGTAAAAAACAAGATAACTTCGTCCCTTCCCGCCCTGGTACGCTCCTATAAACCGCCCGAATTAATGACCGTATTGAATTTATCGTCGGCTACCCGCGTATTCTGAACAAACTTTCTTCTTGAGATATCCATCCCCATTTTTGTTTTCAGCTAAAAATTGATTACTGCAGTGCCTTGTATAAATCTGCTCTATTTGAGCTTTAGTTTCAAATATCTTACTTGTATTATGTTGTGCACTTCCGAACGTCATATTGTATTCTTCTTTGTTGCGATGTCAGTTGTGATAGCGGGAAGTGTCCGCCACAGGCAAAAATACCGAAAATGTGAATTCCAAATGTCTCTAGTACTTGCAAAACTTTCCGGTGAGATGTCTTGATATTTCTTCATGTCTATATTGCCTTATTTATTCAAATTGCTGAGCCACAGCGCAACTAAAAGAGGCGCCGCGGCCACTGCCACTGGTGCTTGTAACAAGGGTTCAGTTCCCGCCAAGCCGACGATTTTGTGGCCTTTTTTATCACGCTCCAGTGCCACGTCAAGGTGCTGAACGAATAAAATTGAATTGAGATAAATATCGGCAATGGTTATAAAATCCAGGTTTTTCTGCAGAAAAATCCCCGACAACTTTTAGAATGTGGTATTACCTGAAACAATTGCGCGTAAAGGCATGCATAATGAATTTGGTTTTGCGCTGAAGAACACATTGGGCTCAGATTTCACAATTCTCCTTCGCTGATACAAGTGCTTCCAGTTTAGGCATCTTGCACAATTTCGCCTTCAATCTTGCTTTTGCGAAGCGCGCCTTTCTACATTAAATAAAAAGTGAACAACCCATTTCATCTGCTTTCTGCTTGAAGCCTCTCTTTGAAAGTACAGCAAAGCAACTCTCCTTGTCGGCGGTTAACAGAACAAAAGAGCTATCGCGCAAGCATCCTGTCCTCTCTATTGGCTAGTTTATCTCACAGGTATAGGGCGCAGCACGTTGTCCACTCCAACGGAAATGCGTCTATTCGCTTCAGGTTCCTTGGCTCGTCGGAAAACACGTCCTACCATGACCAGCAGTTCAGGAAGCCTCACCTCAGGCTCAGTAGCAAACTTTGGGTCTAGTTGCAGAAATCGTTGGGCATCCTCTGGTAAGAAACTCTTTGTTGCGTACTTGGGTCGGCATCACTAGTGGTTTTGATGGGAATAACCTTCGAAGCAATGAAAACTGCTGCTGCCTCAGGATTTTTGCATTTATGCTGATGATGCAGCTTATCACCTGCCACTGCTATTTTCAAGCCCTCCGCCTTTTAGATGAACGCAGAATGAGCTTCGGACGCTCCCTGCAGAACCTCCCTTGCCGTTGCCACTCAGTACTTAGGAATATGCAGAACCTTATGCAATCGCTGAAGGAAGGCAGAAAGCGTGCGACAAAGGCAACACATCAACGGGAAGAATGCACTTGCGAAGGCTGAATTCAACCATTCGTGATTTTCACCTAGCATTTGTAATGAAAGGAAGGAAACGCGACTGGTGAACAACACAAGGTGAATAAATAGAGCCGCTTGTACTAGAAATAATGCTGTAACACGTCTACTGAAGATACAGTTGGTCAGATGGTTCAGGTTTCGATGAGAGGAATTCATGAAGGAATTATTCCAGATACTTTGCCATAGTCGTGTGGAAGAAGAGAGCTGAACTGCTCGCTTAGTCAAGAGTCCAGGTTCCTAATGAGTTAGTTCTTGTTTGCTCAGAAGAAATGAAGGGCTGTTTTGATCTCGCGAATCCCGACATTCCCGAAGAAGGGAAGGTGCAGTTGCTAATGCGAGACGTCAAAGAGGCACATTTTGCAGTTATTGTCCTAACCCCCCCTCCCCCAAACCACTTCGAGTTCATTCAGGAAGCACCCACCAAGGAGAGGACACTTGACTCAAACCCTTCGATACAATCGCCGAGCTCACTACTTACCCTCCACACCAAGTGAAATGCCTCTGGACAAAGACAGCCTGCAAGATATGATCCGAGAGGTCATCCGAGAGGAACTCCGCCGGCTGCTGCCATCGTTCCAACAGTCACAAGTGGCGACGCTAGCCGACGTCATCCGTGAAGACGTCCGGCAGCCACAGGCCTTTCCTCAAGTGATTCCTCCGACGACTTTGACACATGAGTCCACTGAGATGAACTATGCTGCCGCATTAAGCCCCCACAGTACGAATGCGACACCCGCACCCTCTTCGACGCGAGCAAGTTCCTTCTGAATGCCCCTCCTTGGACATTGCCAGCAAATTATACGAACGACCCTCCAGCCGGAGGAAATGCTACACCGGGAGGAGGTCCAGAACATTTGCTGTGCTTCGGTTGCGGTGAAGCCAGCCACTTTTACGCCACTGTCCTTACTGAAGCAACGGCCTGCGTGGCTTCGCCATCGGCGCCCCACGATTTCTTCCTAGCTAACGACCGGAAGAAATCGACAACTACTTTCGTAGGGCAGAGTCACCAAGCAATTGGCAGCGTTTCCTTTTACCGTACAGCGCCCGGTTTGCGTCGCGGGTCCACAGTTACCGTCGAGGAGGGTCTCCTAGTACAATAGGGGCAGCTATAGGCAGAAACCCTTGGATGTTAGGCTACTATACTGCGAACGAAGATCCTCCGCCGACGGAGACAAGTAACACGAACGCCACCATTACACCAACGCTCTTTATGATGAGGCCCCGAGAATCACGCGCCCAGATTTCAGACACCACCCTACGCGCGATGATAACAAGACCAGAGTCCAAGTTGATAGCGATAGATGGCGAAGTTTCAATGGCGTGCCCTGGCCGCGACTTCAGCTCGCAAAAAAGTAGAGATTGAACACCGAAGGCCACATGCGATACGAGGACACGAAAAGGTGACCTCTAAGTTGCTGTGCAAGGTCGCAATGTTGCCACCCTTGTGGATACCGGAGCCAACTAATCTGAGATCAGTGGTGCTTTCGCCGTCCAGCTTTACAGTGACAACAGCTTGGAATGGTTCGCTAATCCACAACGCTGGTGATGAACTTATTACGCTATTCGGGCGATGCACCGCAAGAATGAGGGTCAATGAGAGTACTTATCGTGCGAGCTTCATCGTACTACACGATGGCTCGCGAGACGGTATCCTAGGCATTGATGTTCTTAGTAAACATGGCACGATTATCGACCTTCGCTCAAAGCTGGTCATGCTCAACGCAATACCTACTACGATGTCATCCTCGATGGAGACTTAAACATCCCGCCCCGATCAAGCATTTTCGCCTACGTGGGCAAACGCAGACATCGAAACCGCCGAATGCGTCATCGATGGAAGCACACAGTTGCTCTTGGAACGAGGTCTCGGCATCGCAAGAGGTGTCGCACATATCAGCGGAGGAGAGGCTCAGGTGCTGGTAATAATAATAATAATAATAATAATACTGATATTACTTTATTCCCTCCAATTAAACAATACAGGACGCGGACGTGCCAAAGCCACAATTGGACTTGTAGGGCGCCGTCCGGCAGCAGCAACAACCTCTGTTACCAGATCACAGTTTTTGTTGTAGACGAAAACACTATAAACTAGAGCTGCTCAAGCTCGGCAATAGCATCCCGTAGTTGCCTGCGAGTATTCAAGCTAAAAACGTCATCAGGCAGTGTGAACTTCATTCAATAATACCGGAATTTAACAAGGGCACAACGGCCGCTTTCTTCAATACGCTGTGTGACACCCGAGAAGTCTTCGCCTTCCCCAATCAGGCCGCAGATACTTCACACGCCCACAAGAACCCAGCATTGCACCAGAGGAGAGACTACCCTATTCGCATTTTCTTGAACGCTGCAGCAAACGCCCTTTGTCAGCTTCGAAGGTGCGACAAACTTTCTTGGCAAAGCACCGCACTACCACGGACGAACACGTCCGATCTGTTCATCAAAAACCTTACTCTGTATCATCACAGAAACGCAATGCCATCCGCGATCATGTTGAGGACATTCTTCACAAATACGTAATGCAGCCATGCAAGAGCCCCTGGGCCGCACCAGTTATCCTAGTGGAGATGCAAGACGGCACAGTTTGCTTCGGCGTCGCTTACCGCCACTTGAATACTGCCACGAAGAGGAATGTCTAACCCATGCCTCGCAACGGTGATACTCTGAACCGGCTTTGCAAAGCAAGGCACTTCTCATCGATGGTATTGAAGAGTGGCTACTGGCAAATTGGGGTCGATAAAAGTGATAGCGATAAGACCGCGTTCACAATATCAGGAGGCAGTTTCGATTTTAAGGTAATGCTATTCGGCCTAATCTCTGCACCAGCGACATTCCACCGAGTAATGGATACCGGACTGGCTGGAAGTGACAGATATGTCTAGTATACTTAGACCACGTTGTCTTTTTTGTTTTTCAAACTTTGGAGACCATTTGGAAAGGCTTCGCACAGTGCTCGACGCAACCGAGTTATCAGGACTAAAGTTGGCAGCAGAGAAGTGCCAGTTCACATAGCAGGCGCTGTTGTTACTAACAGACATTGCAAGAAAGGAAGAAGTTTGTCCAGAGCCAAAGAAAACAGCTGTGAATGCAGTGCGCCGTTTCCGTGGACTACGTGATTGGTACCGGTGTTTGTGAGAAGCGTTTCGAGCATTACCGAGCCCTTGACGCAGCTTACAATAACTGACGGGCCAATTAAATGGAAAGCGTTGCAAGGAGAAGCCATTCACAATTGTATACGTCGCCTATAGTCCACTGCTGCCCTAGGCCGGTTTGATGAGAACGCCAAGACTGAAATTCAAACTGACGCGACCAGCGTAGGTCTTGACATTGCTATAGTTCATAAGAGGACCGGACTGGAGAAAGTTATCGCCTACGCTAGCAGGTGCCTCTCAAAAGCTGACGCAAATTACTCGACTGAGAAGTTGTGCCTTCCGACCATCTGGACCATGTCGAAGTTCCGTCCGTACCCATACGGTCGCCCATTCAAGTGCTCTGCTGGCTCGCCAATTTGAAAGGCCCCTCTGGCTGTCTCGATGGAGATTGCGTCTCTAAGAGATCGACATCAGAATGCTCTACAAGTCTGGTCGTAAGTATTACGGCACCTTCTTAGGACCAGTTTCTTTCAACACTACCGCTCAGACCTTAAATTGAAGGAGCTAGCCGATTCCCTAGAAGGCAAAATCGCTTCCTCCCCTACTGTGTTCAGGCATTAATTGTCCTTCTTGCTGCATCACGTTCTCGTGAAGAATGTTGCGCCCAGCAGTACTACATACCGCCTTGTTGCCCAAAGGAACTCCGACAGGAAACTTGATAGGCATTCCACGATTAGCAGTTAGCAGGGCACATTGGGATGGGACGCATGTTGCACCGGATACTAGGAAGGGATACTGGCCGTGGTTACCGGCCGACGTTGCCCACTACGTAAAGATGTACAGTGAGTGCCAGCGACGCAAGCGATCCGTGTCAGACCAGCTGGACTACTGAACTGCAGTACCGCCTTTGATTTAGCCCTTTGAACAAATCAGGATAGATCTCCTCGGCCCTTCCCCCACTTCATAAGGGCCAACAAGCGGATTATGTCAACCGATTACCATGACCCGCTATACTGCAACAAAAGCCGTGCCTGCAAAAGCCCAGGTACAAGTCAGGAGGCCAAGTGTGGGATTCGACGCTGATTTGCCGCTGTGGACTCAACGAAAAGTTTCACGCTGACAGTTTGGCCCATACGAGGTCCTTCGGAGAGTCGGACAATTAGACTACATGGTCAATTCTTATGGCGTGACAGCATCCCAGCGGTGCCGCGCGCACTTAGAAATTACACGTTTTACACCTTAAACCCTAATGCACGCTAAGGGCCCTAGATGCTCTGCTTTCGAAAGTTTTGCTCACCTTTTTGCTTTGCTTTAGGGACCACCGAGGCGATGCCTTGTATAAGGGGAGTAAAACCGGAAACCATTTTTAGCTTTATTTGTTACTTTTCAACAGCCGCTAGCATGTGGCTTTTCTACTTAGAGCACGGAACGATTTCGCACTGTGTTTCTTCGCGAGACGGGGTATTATCATTTGTCTTGGTTTATGCGTCGAGATGTATCACGAAAGGCGCGAGCCTAACTCGTCTGTTTCTAGAGGTTCTTGGTTCTGCTGGTCACATTTTGTGCATTTAGATGTTTCCGTGACTGTAAATTGAGCCCTTGCAAGCGCACCGGATATTCGCAGTCCAACGACTGTCGAGCACTATTGCTGCTATCGACAAGGCAGTTTTCCTCATTATTTTGCAGGTGCAAATCAGCCCAATAAACAGTTAATTCCAGTCATACACCGGTCGGTTCGTTTTCCGTCTACAGAACTGTCACCACCACGTGACAATATAAAATATTTGCCAGAGTCTTGTTTGGCAACTTTGCATTTTAAAACACTTTGGTTGGTTCTCTACCAAAACCACTCAGGCTATGAGATACGCTGTAGCGGAGGTCTCAGCAAATTTCGAACACCTGGGGTTCTTTACGTGCACTGGCATCGCAGAGCACACTGGCACCTTGCTTTTCACATCTATCGAAAAGCAGGCGTCGCAGCCGTTATTTGTTCCTGCATCCATGCACACAGTAGTCGAGCGCCGTAACCACATCCTTGAGCACAGTAGTCAAGTGCCGTATCCACTGCACCACCACCACGTAGTTTCCACAGCGCCGCCACGTGACAATATAAAATAGTTTTCAGTGCCCTGTTTGGCAGCGTTGTACTTCAGAAGCAGTGGTGCCAAATGTTTTCCTAGTGTATTAGACATAGATATCCTATTATACTAAGGGATGTCTATGCCAAAACATTTGTGTACTGGAGGCATCTCGCAGAGCTTGTATGTAATGTCGAGCTCACTATTAGTACAGTTAGAGTGAAAATGTTGTCACCACTTTGAATGGCTTATAAAAATAACGTTCTAGCACTGCCCCATGGCTGAGTACTGAAAGATTAACGGCCGCTTGTTGCTGATCGCCAACACGAAGAAGGTTTTTTTTCAATTTTTCGACATCTACAGTGTGTCACACCATTCGAACTCAAGAGGCATGACAAACTCAGCGTGAAATCAACCTGATGTAGGCAAGCCGGTTAAAATTGATTCGGCAAACAGCGCTTGAGTTTGAGCGGATTTCGATACTGGTCATATAACGTTTGAAAATTGCGGCCTGATGCGTCCTGTAAACTTGCCGGGGAACAGCCCAGCAGCAGCCGGCACAGAACAGAGATCACATTTTTATTGCTGGTTAACTGGTCTTTGACCATTCGCTAGAGCCAATCAGTCTAAGGGCAATCACGATTGAAATTCCGGCAAGCATTTAGCCAAAATCGTCCTGATAATCAATAGAAAGCCGCAGGTTGTTTATTTTTTTCATTTACTCATTTTTGCTGGCAAGAGCAGCAAGAAATAGAGAATGCACCAAAGCTGCATTAATACAGCTTCTTGCACTGCGTCCTCTCTTTTATTACTCTGAAACATTTTCAGAGCATATAACAGAACTAATTTTCCTCGAACATGAAACATTCTGTGGGCGCTGCGAGCCGTGGATGCAGGCGCGTAGGAACGCGTGAAGCGATCCTGCGAAGTAAGTCACTTTTTGCTCTACAAAAGGCTGAAAAAAAGCAAAGCGGACAATGCTGAGCAAATGCCTACATAATGATAAACAGTATTTGCTCAATGAATACATCAGTGCCGTTCACTGCTTTTGTTTGTAGACATACTAAGCTCAGGATTGTAATATTTTTCAACTCAGTTACGGTTCATGCAATGCATACATTTCAGAGAAAAAAAGAAAGATGTTATTATGTCCTTCATGACCTTACGAATGCTCTTGCGCTAAATGGACTAATTCCAACTGTTCGGAGTCAGTCGGCGTGGCCACCCACGCCCGCCACTGGGGAGAATATGGACTCTTTATAATGTGGGGAGCGGCGCTGTGAGGCAGGCGAAAAGAAGATGCTATGCGTTTCAGTAGAAACAGGGGCAGTTTGAAAACCCATAAAACCCATAAAGAAACAGCGGGCAGGGGTGATGAACGTTTTCAGGTGTATGGATCTCAAGGTTTGAGTGTTCGAGATGGTGGTAGTTGTACAGGCACACATTTCAAGTGTGATTTGTCACATTGCACAAAGCCAGGCAGAAGAAGGCGAAGGAGCAGACACATACGTAAGTGCATGAACCTGAATGCGCCGTCCTTGTCAAAAGTAATCAGGCTGCTACGAGGGCTGCCGGAGATGGCACGTGGCCTTGCGTTTTCTGGCAACTGCGGGTGCTTGTCAGCTCACAGGGTGTAGAAGCGGACGCAACTTCAAACCCTCACTCTCGCATTTTGGATGATAAAACCTAGGCGTGTATGTTATGTGGGCTGCGTTTTCTCGCGTATGAAGCCCAGTTGTGCTAAGCGACGGCGCTGTTTGCTCTTCTCTGTAAATGCTGAAAAAAGAAATTGGAGTGATAGCAGACACAGTGAGCTCTGGTTGTTTGTTTCTACGATGAATGTGGCAGATTTGTGAGACCCTGTTGTCTTGAAGTAAAGTGTTCCGCGATTGAGAAATGGATCCTGTTCGCCTAATGGCTAAACGTGAGCAAGGTTTCGTTATAGTTTGCTATATAAACCAAACCTTACCCACAATAAAATGAAAGAGGTTATTAGCAGGAATCATTGCATTTTTTCGTAAACAATTTAGGCGTTCGACTACTGTGCCCCAGGATGCGGGATCGAATGACGGCCGTGGCGGCCGCTTTTAAATGGAGGTGAAACGCAAGGCACCAATGTGCTTTGCGATGTCAGTGCAAGTTAAAGAACCCCATGTAGTAAAAATTTTGGAAGTCCTCTACTACAGCGTCTAACCACTAGCCGAACCCATTAACCAAACTTATTCGTACATAGCTTAGCCAATGCGCTAAAACACGCTTTCCAAACCTAAAAGAGGGATAAGTGGGCTTGAAAGGTTCATTAGCTTTTTCATATCTTTGTACATAGACCATGGCGTGTAAAATGGCAGCACGCAAGGCACCTCGGATAAATCAGATAAAACATTTTGAAGGTACGTTATCGGTCTTTATTATACATGCGCACCAAACACGCAGAAACGCGAAATAGTGTTGGTCTGTTTCAGAAGTGGATTACATAACGCAAGCACTTATATTGATATCACGAAAAATGCGACCTATATCTGCTTCAGAAAGAAAAGTAGCACCGTTGCTATACTGAGCGCCTCCGCTGAGCACAACCGGGCTCCGCACAAATGAAAACGCAGCCCGCACGTCATACGCGCGCAGTTTTGATTATCAAACCTGTTAGCAGACACTGAAATAAACAAGAAGAACTAATTTATTGAGGTCGCATTAGAAAATTAGGTGGAATGTCAGTCCGCAAGAAGAACGCGCCTGCACGAACTTCGGTGTTGCGATGCGTGCCCGTTCTATCGCTCACTGCAGCTGCGACTGACTCTCTCGGTATTCACATTTCTCACCTTCGCATCCGTTCTTCCCACGGTTGACTCCCTGGTACCGTAACGACACACACACACACACACACACACACACACACACACACACA
>JAJIZL010028137.1:79947-103561 GCA_023969395.1 Amblyomma maculatum | reverse complement strand
GCAAAACCTCTCCACAGCACCCACCTAGCCGCACTCCGTCCGACTTCTCTCTGCACTCACCTACCAGACCTGCACAGACTTCACGTATATGACGGTGGGACTTTAGGGGGGAGGTGAGAGGTGGCGGGCGGTAGCTTTCTTTCATCTGGAAGTCGGTGGGTGGTATAGCGGCTGCAGGCTCGTAGGTGTGATATTGATTACATGGATTTTTATTGCCCGGATGTCCACGCAACAAAAGGAGCTTTCTTTGGAAGGTGCATGCACAAACACGCGCAGTGGCCTTAACGCCAAAAAAGATTATAGTGGCATTGTAGCCCTTCATGACTTCATGCCTTTTCCGTGCAAAGTGGCTGCTCGGCGAAAGCCGACAATTGATATACTTCATCCATACAGCCGCAATTGGGGCACGCTAGCCGGATTTCAAAGTGCCACCTGGCGATGGCTCCGATCTATGTACGCATGGCGCGAGTAAGGTCAATGTAAAAATACAGGTAGCGTAGCACGCCATTTTGCTATACGCTTCCCCATCTCCCTAAATACTATGATCGGGGCAGTAAAACCAATATTGCTAGAGCAGATCTGTAGAATCTATCTGATAGATTGCATGAACTTTTTTCGATTTCACAGAACTTAGCAAGGTGTTTTGGACTGAGCACAGTTGCATTAATGGCTCCAGTGGTCCCGAAGAAAAAAATAATTTTCTTTGTTTTTTCATAATTGCAGTAAATTTTACTAAGATTTTAATTTCACACTTTAAGGCATAATGCAATATAAATATTTGACACCTCCCTTTATTAATCAGCCTCAGAAGAAAGGACTGTAGTTTATACATAACTAAGCGCAAGTTTTATGGGCAAAAGTAAAGTCGTTTCGCATTAAATAGGCTTAGTAAGGTTTATTTGGCTTAACTAACATTCATCCAGCCTAATTATGCTTAGGAAGGGGTAATTACAGCCAATGTGCGTTCAAACAGCGAAATACTACTGTTATGTGACCATATAGAACTTTAGGCATAGAGGTGAAGAAAAAATCAGCGCGAAAACTAAGACGAGACCACACAACCCAGGCGCTGTGGTCTCGTCTTCGTTTTTGCGCTGTTTTTTTCTTCACCTCTATTATGCACCAACTAGCCCGCCAAAATGCTCTCTTTAGGCATAGCTTGGCTCATTAAGCTTAGCTAACCTAACTCGCCCATTTAGAGTTGGGAAGGTTTAATTACATAATGCATGTTCAGGCATGTTCAGACTTTATTTCCAAGCTTGCGTTTGATTCCATTAGCGGTAACGAGGCCTATTTAACCTTTGCCTTGATCTTAATTTGGTCATAGTAACTGTAGCCACGGTCACTCTTAGGAGTGATAGTCACCATATATAATAAAGGGAGTGGTTAGAGCGCCCGTCTCGGCTGCGGGAGGTGGTTAGTTCGAAACCCACCGCCGGACACCCACCGGTAAAAATGGGTACAAGCGTCCCCCGGCCTGGCGCTCGGCGTAAACACCGCTGCGCGCCCCTCCACTGCAGTGGGCCCAAACCCAGTTTCGAACCTCGCAGCAAAGGTGGTTCTGTTTGTCTTGCAAAGGTACTTCCTTTGAGCCTCACCTGAAGTGCTCCCTTAGAGCCTCAGGTGCAGCAGTCCTTCACGCAAAGTCAGACAGGCCGGAAATCCGGACTTGCCATGGGACTGCAGTGATCTCTGAGAAGTGAACTTATCAGTGACAATGAACCTTTACGTCTTTCGACACGCTGGCTTAAAGCGTTTCGCACTTGAAACAAGGCTTTTCTGAGTTTTCGCGTGTGCAGGACACGACTCGTTTTCAGTTTTGAACCCCGTGAAACACGGTAACTCGAACAACCTTTGCAGTCTGAAGTGTTCGAAACTATTTTGCCCCAGAAGGAGCGCAGCGGGGTTTGCGGAGCCTCTTCCAAGCGCGCACCCCTGTGAGAGCCGGGCGCCAGGCCGGGGGACGATTTTTACCGGTGGGTGTCCGGCGGCGGGTTTCGAACGAACCACCTCCCGCAGCCGAGACGGACGCCCTAACCCCTCAAACCAATCAAAAAAATGGGTTTGGTTGATGCGGACGGTAGCTAGAATCCGGAAATCGGCAAAATTCATCTGGCTAAGTTAAATGTGCTTTCGCAATAGAAGCGAGAAGGAATTGTATTAGACGCTGAAGTCTTACTCAGTTTGCACATTCATCACCATCAGCAGTATGATAATCATCAAATGGCTGAATACACTCACTGCAGGACAAATACCTCACCCATATTTCTCCAATTAATTCTGTTTTATGCCAGTGGCGGCCACTTTAAGTCGCAAATTTTCCAAACTTATCCGCTCACCAAACTTTCGTCCGCCCCCTTCCGCACTAGCCTTTTCTTGGAATGCAGCCTGTGACTCTTAATATTTATAGGTTATCTTGCTTTGATAATGCATTCCCTGTCCATACTTTTTACCTCTTGGCTTTGAGTAGGATTTCGTTAGCTTCCACTTACTCTGCTCCTCTAATGTCCCCTAACGTTGCACGTATATCCTATTTCGTTGCCTAGCTCGGTGCGGTGTGCTCCATTTAAACTGAACCCTTTTTGCTAGCCCGTACGCTTCCTTCCCATAGGTGAGCGCAGGTAAGATGTCGTTGTCGTATGTTTCTCTTGAGGGATACTGGTAAAATTCCATTCATTATCTTGAAGGACCTGCCAAATGTGTGCACCCTGTTCTTATTGTTTTTATTCCGACATCCTGGTCTGAATTTGTGATCACGACCTGACCTGCCCGAAGGAAATGTACTGTCAGGAGTAAAAATGATTAGAACGATGGTGTCATCACTGCGGCGAAAATCGCACCTCGCAACTGTCGCGGGTCTGTTCTTTGCGAACACGCCCGACACTTTTGTTACCAGCAGATTCGCAATCGCAGCGCTGTGCTTTGTAATCTTCAGCTCCAGAATCACGTGACTTGTGCCAATCGTTCGGTCTTAAGACTGTGTTCATTTTTCACTTCCACTACCTAGAGATACCGATCGCAATTAGTTGCTGTTTTCTTCCAAAACTGTTCAACACTACTCTTAATATTAATTTTGAGACACACCATGCTTTTTTGCCTGCCTGAGTCACTGATCATATGCCATAGAAGTTTTTTCCCTAAAATACTTAGCAAGGCAGCGTCATTAGCATAGCACAAGTTACTAAGCTATTCCTCAATAAATATTATCCCCAGCTCTTCCGTATTCGGTTCGGTACATTTACGTCGCTTCAAGGCACAAAAAGAAAAAAAAAAGTGGGCTAGGATTGTCAGCGACAGGCAGAATGCAACTGAAAAAGTGCTGAAACAGCCCGTCCAACACCTGGAGTGTTCATTGTGGCGACACCGCGCTGAGAGGCCACAAAATGGGATCTGTGCCCACTTGCTGCTTTTCTGCACTCTATTAAGAGAATCCTGCCGGGACACTACCAGTTTTCAAGCAGGCCGTACCCTAGTTTGCGCGTTAGACGTGGCGCAACCGTACGGCAAGGATCGTTTCAAGCCTCTCAGTTTGAACGAGGACGTGGTGGCGAACACGTTTTTGAAACAGCCTTTCAACATGGACGGGCTACGCATGCTGGGAAGACTGGGTGCGAGGAGGGGGGGGGGAGGGGGTGTAGCTAAATGAAGCGCTCAGCTGTTGAGCTCGCGTTTCCATGGAGGCAAAACACAAGACGCCCGTTTGAGGCAGGATGTCTGTGCACGGTAAGAACCCCAAGTGTCCTAAATTCTTCATGTGGAGCCCATTACGACGCCCCTCATAACTAATATGTCGCTCTAGGACATTGAGTGGAAGAAAACCGAACAACGTCTCGGGGTTGTCGAAGGGTTGGCTTCTGGACTGAGGACTGAGGCGAAGCCAACGTTTCGACAAGAGGCCTTGTGTTCTTATGGGTCGCGTCTTCTCACCGGAACGTTGCTTTCCGGCTTGAAGTTTCCCCTCAACTTTCGCTGGGTTTTCCTTGACATTGTGTTACCAATTTTCTTTTGACTTTGCTCTTAAGGACGTTAAATCGCGTGTACTACGCAATAACTCTTGCAAATGCGCCACATGGAAATAAGCCATTGTGACTGCACAAAACAATGATCATGAGTTCCGAAAATAACGTTTAAATGTCCATTTATTGAGCTCATCACCAAGGACTAGTGTTTCTTCGTTATGTAAAATTCTTAGGCTTCAGGGGCAGCAGCTTCAGCGGCAGGGTGAGCTGATTCTTCGCTGTGGGTATGCGTCGGCCGGCAGTCGTGGAATGCCTGACGAAGCTGCTGGTTCTGTTCCGTCTAAAAAAAAAAATGCAGGGAGGCAAGCAATCAGTCTGGTAGTCACCCTTACGTCGGAAACCCAGGCATTATATATCTGCCTCAAAGTTGGTCGTAAGCAATGCCGCATATATGTTCTAGATTTTCCGATAATTATCAACCGTGACCACACACGCGGTCAGAAGATCACTCTCTTTTTTTTTCGGCAGGCGATGTTTCTACCTTTATTTTCTTGTTTATTAACGCAAGATCTGACAATGTCACCAGGCACTGCTCTATGCAGGAAGAGGATGAACCTATTACCAACACAATAGCAATTAAGGAACTGCAATCACCACCTGGTCATGGTCAATCCCTCTTATGACTATGCTCCATTTTTATGAGGGCGACAGCAACAACAAAAAAAAAAAAGTGAAGCCGCATATCACCCAGCTGCAGCACGCAGTTTTTCAATGCGAAGTATTGTAAATATAGGAGCGCCTTGATCTGTGAAATACTGCTTAAACGTGCACAGACACAAAAAAATTGACGAAGCGCTACAAACACAACGGCATTTTCCGAACAAGTCTGAAGTACTTATTTACACGATATTCACAGCGCCGCGTTTTGGCAAGGTTGCGCTGTGTTTTGCAACGCGACTGCTGCTCTATGAAAATTTCTTGTTCGTCATCTGATGATGCAATCATGGTTTCGTACGTGCTATGCCAAACGCAAGGCCTGTACTATGTCAAACGCAAGGCTGCCGCGTTCGGTTCGCCGGGTTACGCAAAACCCACAGCGGGGCAAGCTCTCAAGGTCATCTCACTCTGTTCGCTGCTCTGTAAATCAATTTTCTATATGTGGCATCTCAAATTCTGCAGACGCTAAAGTGAGTCTACTCCACATAAATGATATCTACTTTACCCTCACGCCTGATGCAATAAGCGGCTAAGAGACATAAGTCAGAGGTTTCATCTGCGATGTTCTAAGGAAACAGTCTGGTCCCTTCGAGGTAAAATGAATTATAGGCAATATGAGTTTCTCAAGGTCTTCAAATGTTCTAATACTCGTAAGAAATGGTTTGTAATGCTCCAATAACTCACCGTGAAGACGTCGGTCCGGTTGTTTTCCTGCAAGACAGAGGGGAAAGGGACATCAATATCTGTACTTAACTCTTCAAGAAGAACAAAGCGCAGTCTGAATCATCTCTTCAGGCCTCTTCCTGAGTACATTGTCTTCCGTCCCATATTGTTGGTATGACGCTGCTATCCCGACACGCGAGGTGTTAATGATGCGAACTTTTAACTGGAAAAATTCTGACGGAGCCTTTAGTGGGTTTTGAAGAGACAATCGAACAAGAGCTGTACGTTACGATTCTATATTTGTGAAGATTTTTTCCAGCCGAAACAGACGCATACAAAAGGAAGGACCACGCAGGAGAAGGGTTGCACCCACACGTTGGCCCGATTACTTTGAGGTTCACACGAGGGAAAGAGCCCACAACAAAATAAAAGTTTTGAAGCAAGGCTGGATCGTGGGGATTTTGGCATGGCATGTTGATATATTTTTGCCAGGAGATAAAGACGCTTACAGAAATAATAACACACAAAAAAAAAATAACAACGGCTGGATGCACACCTTGGTACGATTACTTCCTATCTTTCTCGTATATGCGTCTTCTTTGGCTGGAAGAAATATACCTCAACAAGTCATACCAACTGGCCTGCCATTCCGCCTTGCTTTATTCATTAGGTACCGAACGTCGTACTTTGTACGTGCATATGTCGTTAACGATTCAAATCTTACGCAGTGTGGGGCACGAAAGAAGAATGCGCGGAAGTCTTACTGTCGTAAAGGCTATTCTGGTGTGCATCAAAAAGTGCAGTAGACAGAACTTTTTTTTTTTTTTTTTTTTTATTAGTGCTTGTGCCAGCCCCAGAATGTGCTCCTGTTACGGGCCTCCCTCATCTGGCCCAACTTCGCATCTTTGTTCGGAACAAAATAGCTGTGTTCATGTAGCAGTCTGTAAAAAGAAAAAAATAACTTACCAGGGTGCCGTCCCTCTGGCAGAACTTCTTGATGCCACAGAAGACGGAGTCGCATTCAAGCTGTTGGCGCATGCCGTTTAGCTTGGTCAACACCTGTGTACCAAACGCAATAGAGGGGTATAAAATAAGCAATCAGCGACAAGTAGCAAATCGCATTGTACATACTGGTTTGATAAGTGATGTAATGCTGCAACTGTTAAAAAAATCGCACATTAAGGTTCTGCGTTGACAAAAAAAACAACAACTGAAGTTCTACACTGGAGAGTATTCTGTTAGAAACTGAATATAAACTTTTTATTTTAGATGAGTGACCATAAATTTATCCTCGTAACTATATGCTATAAGAGCTGCAATTAACTGCAGTGCAAGTGCCCGTCGTTTATTGTCATCATCATCAGCCGGACTATATCTACTGCACAACGATGGCCTTTCCTATGCTCCTCCAATTAACCTGGTCCTGTGCTAGCTGAATCTAGTTGACTCGTGCAAATTCCTTAGCCTCATCCACCCACCTAATCTGCTGCCCCCTGCTACGCTTTACTTAGCGACCCTCAATTATGCGCTCTTCACACTGCACACCCATCTTTTTTCTCGATTCTAACTTGAATGTCGTTAACTCGAGCTACTTCTCTGACCGACTCTGCACGCTTCCTATCTCTTCACGTTACACACCTACCATTTTCCGTTCCATAACTCTCTGTGTTGTCCGCCATTTAAGTAGAACCCTTTTCGTTTGCCTCCACGTTTCTTCACCATAGGTTAGTAGCAGTAAGATGCAACTATTATATACTTTTGTTCTTGAGGGAGTAAGCTACTGGTCATGACCTGCGAGTATGTGCCAAATACGCTCCATGTCAACCTTATTCTCCTAGTTATTTAAACTTTCGTGGCCCCGATCTATCTGTTCTAAGTAGACATATTCGCCTACCGCTTCCAGTGCTTCGCTATACATAATGTAAACTGCTGTTGCTTCCCGAGGCTGTTGAACATTACCTTATTCTTCTGCATATTAATTTTTACACCTACCATCTGATTTTTTGATTAGGCCATTAATCATTCTTTTGCTACTCGTCCCCTGAGTTACTTAGCAAGGCAATGCCATCAGTGAATCGCAGATTACTGAGGTATTCTCCGTCAACCCTTATCCCGTAGTGTTCACATTCCAAGCCTCTGAACACTTCCTCTAAGCAAGTGGTACATAGTACCGGGAAGATTGCGTCTTCTTGTCTATCAGCATTCCTTGTGGGAATTTTACTACTTTCGGTATGGAGAACTATGGTTTCTGTGCATCCACTACAGATACAGATATCTTCCAGTACTTTCACATATGACTCGACTCTGAATACTTGAATGAGTGCTATGTATAAGGCTGATTATATACCGAGCATTTTTTATCACCTGGTTGATAGTATGAATATGATAGTGTAGTGCCAAGGCCTGCTTGGTCCTTTGGTTGATTGAAATTTAAGGTTTCCCTGATTACATTAGCGATTACGTTATTAAATAGCTTGTACGTATTTGATAGTAAGCCGATTGGTCTGTAATTCAAGCTTCCACTTCTCCTTTCTTATGGGTCAACATAATATTAGCGTTCCGGTACCTCCATGTCATGAGGTATTGCGTATATACGGCGTGGCAGTTTTTCTGGCACTCTATCCCCACGTCCTTCAACAACTCTGTAGTTACCTTTACCTCCCCGGCTGTTTCCTCCCTTTTATTGCCTCTAAAGCTTTCTTAACCTCGTTTTTCGTTACTGGCTGGAAGTCTAACTGCTCGTCATTATTGCCAATCTCATTTTTGTTCTAGAACGTCTCGGCTACTTTGACTACATTTTTCATATTACTAACGACATTGCCCGCCTTGTCCTTTAGTGCGTACGTCTGGTTTTTCTATCTGCCTAGTTTCCCCTTCGCCGCTTTCACGATACCATCGTTATGAGTCATTTACTGAGCTCTCATTACGAAAACGTACCTGCTCATCAACTTTGCCTTCGACGCAGGTCACCACTTGCCTTAGCACGTCGTCTTCGAGCCCTGAAAAAGAGAAAGAAGCCTTGTGTTGGCTGAATTCTATTGGCAACAGTAAGACTTAAGACGCTTTGTCCCCAATTCAGCTAGAAATCACCGATCGTAGCTATTTTGTGACAGGCTTCAAATTATTATATCATTAGCTCTTTAACCATGATGAGTCCTCCTGAATAAAAAAAAGGATGTTTGAGGCGTCAATTATTTTTATTTCCAAAGTGGCTTCTCGAAAATTTCTCTTAAAACCAAAAGCGAATGCGTTAACTTTTAGAAAACTCCATTCAAGGACATCTTTTTTTTTTTTTTTCGCAAATTCGGGAGTGGGATTGTGAACGAAGGCAACCCTATAGGAAGTAAAAATAATACAGAGCAGAAAAAGGTTCACGTTTTATAAGTTGAGGATCGGAACGGGTTTTAGAAGAATGCAAAAAAAATTACAACTTCTTCCTGGATGAACTCTGCGGCTGTGGGGCTTTTCTTACGATATGAAACGTTACTAACAATTCGTTAAACGCGAGAAGAAAGAGCAGGCGGACTTGAGGAACTTCAAGACGAAAGGAGGCAGTGGGCAGGAAGCAAAGGTTCTGCAAACGTCACTCGCAATTCAACGTTCCATTATTACGCCATTATATAGCTTTTTATTCGCGGGAAACGAAATCATTCAACTAGATTTCTTAATCAGTAATCAGAAATATATCAGTACCTAAGACTTCAACCATGCAGGAATATGGATCGCCGATTCCATGACAGTGCAACCCAATGCACAAGTGAGTTTTTAGCGGCAAATCATTTCTTGGACCCAACTGCTGCACATTAAAGGAGACGGTTGGCCTAGTTGGCTGCGCGGAACGCTGTGATATAGCATCAGAGCCGAAAGACAGGGAAAAAAGTACGAGATGGACACTACGAATTCTGGGTGTTCGTGGTGTTCACCTCTTGTGCGACCAGCAAGTGTGCGGTAATCTTATAACCTCTTGTCTTTTAGGGACGGCAGTCATAGTAAATACATACACCGGTTTACGCTCTATAGTCCATGCGCAAGATTAAAAAAAAAAAAAAAAAACTGTCGTCTTTCCCCGTTCTTCTGTCGGCTGCTCTAAGAGGCGAAAGCATCAACTCCATTCGTTTTCGGAGCCCAAGACGGCGAAGGCTCTCCTGCACTATGTATCGGGGCTGAAGCCTACAACTTTTGAAAAAAGTCTATTCTCCGCAACTGCGCCTCGTTTTATTTCGTCACTAGCGCTCTCGCTCGCAAATTTCTTCCACCACTTCCTTTACTATTGCCCAGAGCAGAAAACCAAACCATTCGATACTCGCATTTGATTTACTTCTCAGCCACTTCTCTCAATACCTCTGTCTTCGGATGCTTATTTTTCAATGAGAAAATTTCGCTTAATCGTGACGCTGACATTTTTGTTCCTAATGTTTGCAAGTAAATTCACCACATCAAAAGTGGACAGTAAGGAGATGGTGAGACTCACGACAGACGGAGCCATGGGGGTCATGATGGCCGCCATGATGGTGGCCTTCGTGGCCCTCGTGGCCCTCGTGACCCTCATGGTGGTCGGCGTAGACGATGGCGCACAGAGCAGCGAGGAGGATGACTGCCTTCATGGTGACTCTTCTAGACGTTCTGATCGCTGCTGGAAATAACGTGCCCTGTGCTCTGCTCAGCCAGCTTATATAGGGTTGACACTTTACCCCTCTTTCTGTCAACCATATAGTTCCGCTCAGTTCTGCCAATGGGAGAGAGACTAGATATCTGATAAGGCTCCGTCCCGTCCCTCATTAGGGCAGCAACGCGTAGACCGCCTGCGTCCTTGTCGTGGCGCCAGCGAGAGGGTTACCATGGGGGAGGAGTTGCATCATATAGATATTACAGACGCTGAACGCCGGCTGGGAAGAAAAATACTCTTGCCTCGCATATCTGCGGGCCAAGTATCTTCTTTACAGCCTGTCGCTATCGCATTTGACTATACTTCTTTTCTCTTAAGTTTTCTCCTTGACCTCCCGTTCTATCGTTTCTGGTCCCGTGCTATGTTCTCTTGACATTTGCGAATTGTGAAGGGCTAGATGCTCTTTCCGCTTTCGCTATGGTTTTGTGTACTTGCTGTTAGCGTGCGCAGATAGGGACCTCCCATGGCACGCGCAGCTGCTTCTGATCTTTCTCGCCTACAACAAATAGTGCTGCCTCGTTCGAAATGCGGGTGCCACATGACACCGGAAGCAGGCTGGTAAAATTGAGCATGTGCGCAGCACCCTAGTGAAACTAAATAAGTTAAGAATTGGTCAGCATGCTTCCTGGTCTTGAAAAAAGCGCTTACGGCGCAGACACGTTCTTAACTGTTGAAGCCAACTAAGGAGCCCGTTGTCTTGATTTTGGGTTGGTTATTTGGTTTAACATCGCCAAGCGATTGAGACTATAAAGCACATGTTTTGTCATCAAGCGGTTTTCGGCATTAGGTCATCTTCAAACTGCAAACGACATTCAGCATTCATATAATATCATTCGGCTTCGGAGCTTGCGAGACTCCTAAGAGCAGAGTTTTTTCTACTTTCAGTTTTGATGAAGTGGGCTTGTCATCTAGCTGACATAGGAATTCTGGGCATGTCGACACAATTAAAGCTGTTCTCAAGAGCCAAAAACGGTAAACGTTAAATTGGAGGAAAATGAGTAGATTTTATTAAGTCTGGACACACCTTTCGGCCCCCCCCCCCCCCCAAACAAATACTAAAATGCCCGCTGGACGCCCTCCACTCTACCATGCACACTGTTAAAAGGCGTTTTCAGCCCTTGCTGCCAATTCATCCAATAGAAAGTAGCAATAGCAATTGTTGCCAACACAACAGAAAATAGCAATTGTTGCCCCCTTTGAAGGCAACGTTAAAACAGCCCCATGCTGCGCTCTTATAGCACTGTCTGCGAGAGCTTAGAAATACAAGCAATATAAGCAATATAAGCTCACTATTAGTACACTGCATGGTCCAAATTTGTGGCACCATTACTTTTGCGTCAACACATCAAATGGCTGTCGTGCAAGCGTCCATTACATACTCCATTGCATTATAACGTGGCACGGACGAATCGATTAAATCAAAAGGAGCTTCTTTCTAATCCACTGAAAAAATACTCTTGTCCTTCTTCTCATCATCTCTACATATATTCGAGCCAATGCGTATCCATGTGTACGAAACACCAAGCGTTTGCATGGGTTTTTGTTAAGCTACGCCACGTTGTGTCGGCTTGCATCTGCCCAATATCACTCAGCCAAGTACAAATTGTCTCCCTTCTTGCCCCATAGTTTACGCATTTTGTTCAAATGACCCTACGCCAACTAGCACAACTGTGTACCTTTGTAAAGACTCTCTTCTCTAGCTGTCGAAGCCTGTACAGAAATGGCTGTGTAAAAACATTCCTTTGCTTCAAATCTACATTCATTCATACAGTGACGCCTGCTTAGTGATCGCGACTCCTCTCGGTGACTCGTGAATGCTTAGCTCGGTGACTCACTCGCGAATGATCGCTACCGTGAACCGTGTTTGCCAAAAGTAACTAAGCAACGAAGGTTTGTTATACAGCACTTACTGCGCTCTTAAATACCAAAACGGCCACAAAAGGCGATGGCAGGGGTTTTCCTTATAATATTAGACAGATTAAGGGCTGACATAGGCGGACTGCTACACAGTTAAGAAAGAAACTCCGTTCCCAGGTTGCTTTTGGCAACTACGATAGCTGTTATGTTGAAGCGAACGTTCTGCATGGTTCTCGACACAGCACCTTCCTTTTTTCTTTTTCAGTTCCTCACGATAGGCGCAGTTAAACTGATTTCGATTACTAAAAAGGGAAAAAATAAAGAGGCCGCTGCTTGAAAGGCCTGGTCTGCCCAATACAGTGCTTTGGAAACCCTAACTTGCTGTCTTGTTTGGCTGTCGCATCACCACTTCACACCACCTTGAATATAAAATAGTATTGGCTATACAATACAAAGTAATTAACAAGTGTTTGGCACCAAGCGGAGTTGTGCGCGATAAGTTGCACATAACTGATAGCTTATAATCAGTTTTCACTGTTCGTAATAATTAACTATATGATTCATTTGTTCAAGTGGGAAGGTTATAAAGAGATTTTTTTTTTTTCTGTAATCGATCCCTCATACGTTGTCACCAAGGATGCGTCTTTGGGAATATCAGCTTGGTGTAAAACCCCGGGGCAAGAGTAGAAAGTTTTTCTCGTGAAAAGAGCGACAGCGCATCGGCTAAAGAATCACTGCTATCATGTGGCGGCAACGACCGGAACCCCACTGCCTCCTAAGGCAGGTTCTGTCGCGAGAAATCTCAGGTGTGTGTTTTGTAAGGGTACCCCTGCACCGAAAGATGGCGCCGCAGCTTACGTCCCACTGAATTAAACTTGGCAGCTTCCACATCAAGAAACGGAGGCGAGCAAAGCAAGAACTCTGATAGAACCGGCACTGCTACTGGAGGGCTTTGTGTGCGAGTTGGTACGCAAGGAGTTGAAATCTATATTGCTGCTCTTTCGTGCAATGAATGTATTGAGAGAGTGTTCGGGAGAGCTCTTGATCCTCTGACGAGAAAACGTGAAAAAAAATTTAATTAAAGTTGAAGGCTAATAACATAATAGTAAGCGACTACTTTTTTATTTGCTCAGATATTTTTCAGGGTAATTGATTTATCACTGTAATTAGTTGCATTTCACAAGAAATAATTGTACTTGTACTCGGGGACTTACTTCCTTTAATGTGCCGAAGACTGGCCGCCAGACACGACAGAAAGTGTGAAAAAAAATGCAGCTCACACCATAAATTACGCACAGCTGCATTCGTGGTATGAAACCTTTTTTCAGCTTCAAGCGAACGCTCATTAGGGCTGACGCCTGTACCATATTTTCCAATATTCCAATGCGCTGAATATGGCTCCGCCTGCTGGCCTCATAAACAGATTCCATTTTAGTTGGAAACCAAGAGTAGGTTATGGAGCCTTGAGTGTATGAATGTATGTCAACTCCTGCATATCGTCACTTCTGCAGCATTTTTACCTCATATAACAAAGTCAATAATCTGTTCGGGTGAGTAGAAGCGTAAACCGATACTTTGAGATGCCACTGATTAACTTATTCGAAATCTCTCGGCACCCTCTTTCATGACGTAATCACTCATTAAATGCAAAATCCTATGTGCTTTCATCTCTAATTGGCATCTTATCATGCTACTATTACCTATTTGTCGTCAGATGTAACTATGCACGATAGCGTCTCTGTGTCGCAGGAAGTCAGGCGTCGTTAGTGAACACATCGTTCGTCACTGAATAATCCGAGAAGACTTAGGAAGCACTGACAACCTCCCAGGCAAACGGTCAAACGAAACCGAGATCGGTAATGAGGTTCCTGTAGAAAACGCAAACAAGGACAGGACATCGAGAACTAAGTTGGGATAAATGAAGGCGGGTGTTGGGGATCGTACGCAGGTTCCTTGGTTGCGACACGGGCACGTTACTCACAGGACACGAAGAGTCTTGTATCAGGCGTATTAGAAGGGGGTACCTAGTGGCGTGTCTAAATGTGACTGGTTTGGTTTATAGGGTTTACAGAACGTACCAAAACGAAAAGGCTATGAGGGTGACCGTAGGAGAGGTTTCAGAAAATTTCGACCATCTAGCATTCTTGACGTGCTCTGGCATCGCATAGTTCACGGGCGCTTTGTTTTCGCCTCCATCCAAAAGCTGATGTTAACGAACACTGTGCTAATTACTGAGTGATGTCACCGAAAGCAAATTCCGTTGTGTTGTGAATGAAAAAAGAAAAAAGATAATTTAAGAAATGTAAAGACCCAAGTAAGTCGTTATCTGAGTCAGTCACCTGATAAGACACGCATGAAAAGCAACGACAAGGTCCTTTAGCGCTATCGCTTTCCACTTCTAAAACAGAGCTTAAGCCTCTCCGATTTTTTTTTTATTTCCCCTGCTAGAGGATTAGATTTTTTTTTTTTTTTAGTCTTTAATCTCAGGCAGTGTAAACCACATTTTCTTCTAAATGGCAAACAAATGCAAACTGTCTTCTGAAAAAAGCTTGTCCAAACTCAGCATAGCAAACAGCATGGCCTTTGTATTAAAAGCCTCACAGGCCCATTCGGCCTACTTATATTTTTAGTGCGCTAGGGCTAGAGCGCTAGAGCTTTCACTCAGCCATTTATTTAGCCGTTGTGTGATGTCTGAATCGTCCCGCCGGGGTGGTGCAGGGAGTACGGCCCTGTGGTACAGTGGTTACGACTACCACTACGCGTTTAACACTACGCGTAGGCCAAGTCACTTTCGGGCAGCGTGGGATGACTGCATGCTAATCAGTATGCACGACACGAAACCGAAGTGAGAACCAAAGTGGTAACATACGTAATTTATATTTTTTTACACCTGCGATTTGCACCGGGCGCTACGACAGCAGCATAGTATAGTTCCAACAAGCATTGAGAGCGAAGGGGGGGATTTTTTTTATTCTGATTACCCACATTTTAAAGCAAAAGTACATTACAGGACTTGAACACCAGGTAGGCATGTAACCAATAATTTTCTAGTTCCTCTCTCTTCTTTCTTGTAGCATGCACACTACAAGTAGTAGACAACGGAAACCAAACAAACGAGCAACGAACCCCGCAGCTGTATCCACAGTTTTAAAAGCCCTAGAGGCAGGAAATTTGATTAAATCGGCCATGGAAGCTCATGCTCGATAACGTTGGCGCCATGAGCATTTCCGCCGACCGCCGCCGAGAGGAAAAGAGGCGGGTACCATGGTCACGAATATAGAGACCGTAATCTGAATCTGAATCCTCACAGATGACTCAGATCAAGATACAAACGTGAATCAAACTCACTCACAACTCAGATCATGAGTTGGATTTGAGTCCGGACTCACTCAAGGCTCAGATCACGATCTGAACGTGATTACAGACTCACGATCCATAACATAATTTGAACGTGAGTCCGACTCACTCGCGATTTAGATCATCATCTAAAGGCGAGTCCATGCTAATTCGTTACCATTCGAGCCTGAGTGAGCCCGTGTGAGCCAGCCGACTCATGAGTGATTATGCAGACCTATGCCCGCAGTAAGTGGCCTAACTAAAAAAAAAAAAAAAAAAAAAAAAATGTCTTAGACGTCCACTTCAACCCAGTTGTCTTTTCTTGACGATCTTTTACGCTGGATCAGTCTTTCCTGCTTTCGGGGGCACCCTACCGATCCTAAGTAGCTTTGCCTATTCAAAGAGCAGTGCTGCATTTTAGTAAAAGCAATTTTCAAAGGAGCAATTATATTGAGAGAAATTACTACCCTAAAGTAATTCATGATACTATTAAATTACTGAAGTGGAAAGTAATTCATAACAGTATTAGGCTGTAATAGTTAAGGTAATGTAGCTATTTTAATGCAGTAGTTGCTACTATTGCACGGAATCTGGTTTTGGCAGGGTAGTTGAAAAGCCAAAGTTTCACTTTTTCTCTTTCCTTTTGCGCTAGCACCTGGGTCCATCCAATGCACATTAAGAGAGTTCTAGGTAGTTCGCGAGGGCTATACAGTTTACGTCCAGTTGAAGGGGGCGTGCGCTTAGGACGAAATTCCACAGTCGGCACTGTGCATTCAGGCGTGCGTTGATGGGACAGCTTAATAGTATTACTGTATGTGAGCTTGACGTCCCGAAGTACGCGGACTATGGCGAAGCTGCAATGTAGGGTTTCGGATCAATTTTGTCCGCCTGGGACTCTTAACATAGCACCACTGAGATTGTACATTATACGAGGGCCTTGTGCCTCGCCTCCACCGCGCAAGGCATCAAACCTGCAGGCTCGAGCTCCGCAGTCACCGGAGCCACCGCAATATCGAGCCACCGCAACAGGGCTCTTGAAGCGATGGCTCCGATCACGGCGTCCTCAAGCTTGCGCGTTTACTGTCCATTTTATAATAAGGATCATGAAATAAAATACAGTTTTAGCTCATTAGGAATACAAATGTATGAACTTTTCAGTGGTATGTGTTAATAGCAGCAAATGGTACGAATGGAGTGAACAAGAAATGTACTGAGTAAAAAATTTCTTTTATTTGACGTTCCTTCTTGCACGATGCGGAAAGCTGAACATCAAAAAGAGGACTGCACGAGAAAACTGAATATTTGCGTCACGGCACAATTTCGCGTTCCCCCCCAGTTGCTCATCGGCTTTGTCGTTCAGCAAAAAATCGCTGGTTCTATCCAAAGCGCTTAAATGTCATAATGTTATTGTGCACTTCGTCCGTCGGCGTGTTCAGTTGAACAGTGGAAGTCTGTAATGTCAACGAAAGGCCCCTGCCATTAGCGACAGCTGACAAGACAGCGATCTGAATCCGTGTCATCCATCGTGACGCCTCTCGTTGCAGAGAGCTACATGAAACGTCCTTCAAACAGGAACTCATGAACAGTGGATACCTGAAAGAGGACCCCGTCATAGGTTTATGTTTTAGGTTTTAGGGGTTTAAAATCCCAAAATGACTCAGGCTATGAGAAACGCTGTAACGGAGGACTCCGAAAATTTCGGCCGCCTGGGCTTCTTTAACCTGCACTGGTTTCACACAGCACATGGGGCGTATTGCGTTTCGCCTCCATCGAAAAGCGGCCGCCTCGGTCGGGATTCGATCCCGCATCCTTGGGCAGAGTAGTCGAGTGCCCTAAACATTGCACCACCACGGCGGGGTGCCCCGTCCATAGCTTCTTACTGAAAAATAATTGTTCTACTCAGTAGGAAATAATAATTAATTCGGCCACTGACGCCGAAACAGACGGAAGTTAAAGCAGCATGTAACGAAATATATTCGAACGTTCTAGCCCCCACGTTAAAATTAGTGAACCTAGATAGGCTTGTCGTATTGTTGTTTAGATAGATATTTTTAAAGAAAAAGCTATTTCGGAACCTTAGCTTAAACGTGTGTTTCGTCAACACATTTCTTTTTTTTTTCGCGGTGCTCTCATCTCCCAAACGCATAAATACGAAACAAAATGTTCATAGAAGACCTGTTCTTTTTTTTTTCAGCCAGAATAATGTCGCACCCGGAATACCTTATCATCATCATCATCAGCCTGATTATACCCACTGCAGGGCGAAGGCCTCTCCCATATTTCTCCACTTAACCCGGTTCTGTGCTAGCTGCATCCACTTCCCCCCTGAGAACTTCTTAATCTCATCCGCCCACCTAACTTTCTGCCGCCCCCTGCTACGCTTTCCTTCTCTTGGAATCCAGTTTGTTACCCTCAGCGACCATCGCTTATCCTCTCTTCGCACTACATGTCCTGCCCATGTCCATTTCTTCTTCTTAATTTCTACTAGAATGTCGGTAACTTGAGTTATTTCTCTGACCCACTCTGCACGCTTTCTATCTCTTAATGTTACCCCTACCATTTGTCGTTCCATAGCTCTCTGGGTTGTCCTCAACTTAAGTAGAACTCTCTTGGTTAGCCTCCACGTTTCAGCCCCATAGGTGAGTACAGGCAAGATGCAACTATTGTATACTTTCCTCTTGAGCGATACCGGTAAGCTGCTAGTCATAATCTGCGAGTGCTTGCCAAATGCGCTCCATCCCAATCTTATTCTTCTTTTTATTTCCTTTTAATGGTCCGGATCTGCGGTTACTACCTGTCCTAAGTAGACATATTCGCCTAGTATTTCGCTACCTAATGTACACGGCTGTTCCTTCTCGAGGCTGTTGAACATTACCTTAGTCTTCTGCATATTGATTTTCAAGCCTACCTTTCTACTTTTCCTGTCTAAGTCATCAATCATTATTTGCAGTTCATCCCCCGAGTTGCTTAGCAAGGCAACGTCATCAGCAAATCGCAGATTACTGAGGTATTCTCCATCTACCCTTATCCCGAACTGCTCCCATTCCAAGTCTCTGAATACTTCCTCTTAACAAGCTGTGAATAGTACTGGGGAGATTGTGTCTCCTTGCCTAACACCTTTCTTTACGGGAATTCTGTTACTTTCTTTATGCAGAACTATGGTTGCTGTGCAGCCACTATATATATCTTCCAGCACTTTCACGTACGGCTCGTCTACCCCCTGATTTCGCAATGCCTGCATCACCGCCGAGGTTTCAACTGAGTCTAATGCTTTTTCCTAATCAATGAATGCTATGTATAAGGGCTGGTTATATTCCGAGCATTTTTCTATCACCTGATTGATGGTATGGATACGATCGATAGTAGAGTACCGTTTCCGAAACCCTGCTTGAGCCTTTGCTTGATTGCAAAGACAGACTGGCAGGCAGACACATCTTGTGCTCTGCTCAATATGGAAAAGAATACCCGTGTATTGAGTAGCAGAATATGCCATGATAACATTACAGTAAGCAAGGGCTTGAGGCAGTTAAAAATGGGCAGAACAGTACATGAACAATCCTAGCATATCCATGTAACTAAAAGAAAAATAAATAAAATGCTAATTACAATACAACTTGTATGCATAGGTTAGAATTTTGAAGGAAAAAAAAGGGGGGGGGGGGGGGAACGCGGGTTTGGCAACAAAAAAAAGTTTTTTTTTTTTTTTTTTTTTTTTTTTTAATGCAGCGTAACCGAAGATTGAGAGGCACCCAAGGAGGACAGCAGTGTCGTTCCGACTATCGTTTCCTTTCTGCCATGCCAGTATCAGTGTAATCTAAAAGCAGAGGATCGTCATTTCGGCGAACATGAAACGCTGGAATAGTGGGAATACAGCGGGTCGTATTCTTTGTACCGAACCTTAGGCTGTCCTGAATTTCTAGGAAGCCATGACAGAATTGCAACCCAGACTGTAACCAGTTGCAATAAAAGGATTATGAAAAGTAAAGAATAAAAGAAGGCTAGAAATCACAACGAGAATCCTGCGACGATAGTACATGTGCGTAGCGATATAGTGCCCTGTGACGAAAGACGGATTCGGAAAGGCTTTCGTCACACGTGACCGCGCACAGCATCGCTAGAGGACGACGGCTTGCAGACTTATCAAATAACTGTCTGGGCTCTCTGATTGCAAGAAGCGTCGCTGATGAGCCGATGACACGTGTAACCGCCATGGGGGCTTTCAAAATGTCGGTTTAACTGTCCCACATTCAAGAGTGCAGGCTGCTTGCCTTTTATTTTTTCACAGTAAATGCGCGCGAGTTCCTTCCTACTTCATATCGTTTAACTTTGCTTTCGTTTAAATTTGTCTAAAACATCGCCGCTCACCGCGGTGGCTCAGTGGTTGCGACACTCGACTGCTGAACCACAGGACGCGAGAACAAATCCCGTTCGCGATGGCCGCTTTTCGAAAAGCAAGGCCACATTGTACTATCCGATGTGAGTGCAAATTAAAAAAAAAAAGAAGAAAAAAAAATCAGGTGATGGAAATTTCTTTAGCTCTCCACTGCGGCGTTCTGTATAACACGACTTGTTATGGGACGTTTAACCCTATAAACCAAACCAACAGTATTCTTCTGGGTTCGACCTTTCTTTCACCGTCTCACAAGTATTAGGAGTAGGCAACCCTGATGTGCTGTTTGGAAAGGCACCTCTTCTACGAATGTAACAATTAACCTATTCGCCACATTCTTCAGCGGCTGAGGACCAGCTGACGAAAGAGAGCCAGGCTTCTGACGAAGCGGAGGGGGCCAATAATCTCTGGCTTGCAAAGGGCTTACTAACACTGTCATTGGCGCATGATAGCCTTAGTTGATTATATACTACAGAAAACAGCACATCGCCTTATGGTATGCCATTCAAAATATTACCTGCCAAAGTTTAACGTTGCAAATTTGTCTAGTAAAAGTGACGTTCGCATTTCTATAGGGCGTATTAAGTAGAATGTCATTGATCGTAGCGAGGTTAGAAGGAAAAATGAAGCATCATCAGTGTTAAAAGGCAGGCATGTAAACAGTGGTCCACTCTGAGTAAAAACACGGCTCAGCGTCCATCCATCGCGGTCGGGCATCGAAGCGAAGTTGCGCAGGCTCAGGGTATCCCTACAGGGCAGGAGAGCACCGAGCACCGTATACCTGCTTTGCTGTGCGGGCACTTATCTGGCTGCAGACTTACAGCCTCAGAGAGCACTACGACTACACTGTGGGAAAGCGCGCTTCCTTTACTGCAGCACGTCGTTGGTTGCACGTGCAACTAAGCGGCCGCTCTACTCAGCGTAGCAATTTCAGTTACGCATGCATGTATTTTGGGCTGAATTGGCGGTGTTTACGGGATTCAACGTTACAAAGCGATACATTATATCCGCGGCGAAAAAGGAAAGGGATCAAAGTAATTTAGAACACCTGAGGACCTTTAAAGTTCATTGACATTGCGCATCAGACGGATACCTCGCCTTTCTCCTCCGTTATCCCACGGCCTCTGCGGGCGCAAACAAACTCTGGTCTCCCGACCCAATAAAAAGGTGCATTATCAACTAAGTTACCGCAGAGGGACATTCTCCGATTTTGCAACCCTTTTAGGAGGATATATTGGTTCAACGATTTATTAAGTAGAAAGCCTTATATGTCTCACGAGAAGGAAAAGCCGTCACCAAAAGTGTCCGCAGAATCTGTCGCCGGAATTCATGACCCCAAAAGATCACGTGACGCCTTACAAGGGGTATAGCCTCTTCGCAGTCATATATCATTGTTCCTAGTGCAATGCTAAGTCATATAGAATAATACTAAGTCGTTAGACTTTATTGAAAGTTGTGTAATTATTCAGGCTTAACGACCATTTCTTTGCTTAAATTTCGTGCAACCATGTCAGAGAACCCTTGTCATTAGCGACGACACGCCTTATAGTGGGATTTCATTTTTTTCTTTTGCTCCACTCGCTTGCGCCGTTTTGAAGGTCTCCGCGGAGGCTTTACTGTTGACAGCCTTTTCTTCGCACATGGGAGAACGTAAACTGAAACAAAGGCAGCTGCTAGGCGTAAGGAAGAGCAGGACCAACGCTTAGTGCTGCCCGCCGCAATTCGTTACCGTCGCTGGTCGCCTGGGCGCGAGTATCGCGTTTAAGCAACTGCACTCGAGTGACTCGGCTGTCCTACAGTGCCTGAAGTGCTGCCCGTGCTGGTCACCGTACCCGTCCTTCATCATAGCCTTGGTCACTTTGGGACGTTAAATGCTTTGTGCTTTGTGAACTTGAAGGATAAGCTTATGCTGCGATTGAGGACACGGGAGAAGGCGCAATGCATCTATAACGAGCGTATAGTGCAAATAGATTCGTTGAAACCTTTTGTACGTAGATTGCGTTCGCCAGTCTGTATTTGACTTATGACAAGGGCATGATTACCGAAGCTATTTTCACCGTCGTACGAAATGGTAGTGCTTGGTGTAGAGAGCAAAATACTTGTCTAGGGCGCCGGAGGTGCGTGTTTCACGCTACAAAAGCGGAAGAAAAACCCGCAGCGTCTTGTAGATTGTGTTCACCCAAAAGAAAAACCAACAGTGTTAAAGCAACATCGGGGTGTGGAAAGAAACTCGAAGGCCTACGTAAGGTGTGCCACGGGACTCGTCTACGAGATCCCCCTTACATGTGGCAAGGTGTATGTCGGTCAGACCGGGCGCTGCGTTAACGAGCGTGCTGGTGAACATTACAGGTCTTTAGGGAACGCATCAGATTCGATCCAAAACCTATACCCGCCCATTGCCGCTCCTACTTTGGTGAAAATAAAAAAAGCTGTGAACCACGATTTGGAGAGATTAAAATTCTAACCAGAAGCAAAGACAGATTAGCTCGCGAGATCGCAGAAGCCTTTTTTTATCAAAGAGAGGGGGGACAGGCGTGTCAGCACCACTTCTATATCTCTGCATGAAAGCGAGCATAGATTGTTGAAAGATGCGAGGTTATAACAAGTTTTACCTGAGAACTTTTTTTTTTCATCCTGTATTTCGGGACATGCACAGGCGTTCACCGTCTTCGGGCTATATATTTGTACACATGTGTCTTTCAATAAACTAAGCTGGAGTCAGCGCCTGTCCCGTTCGTCTTTCTGTATTTTGTCTAACATTTAGTGCTGTTTTTTTTTTTTCCTTTGGGAAAACACAATGTCCCACCAACTAGCCCAGCAAGAGATACTGTTGGGCGTCTTGTAGAGCAGGAAAAAATGACATCTCACTAGTGTGCAGAAATATCGTCAGAGATTTTCCCACTCCGCGTTCATCCAGCGATGTCCGAAGCTTTATTGGCCTATGTTCCTATTTCCGACGATTCATCCCGAACTTCGCAGGCCTTGCTCGTCCGCTCACTCAACTCCTCAAGAAAGACGTTTCATTCTATTGGGGGCCTGAACAAGTTGCAGCTTTCTCAGAGCTTATTGCTGCTCTAACTACTCCACCAGTCTTGGCTCACTTCAACCCTTCCGCCAATACTGAACTCCGTACCGACGCAAGTGGCCATGGAATAGGAGCTATACTCGCTCAGCGACAAAACGGCCGTACAAGGGTGATTGCATATGCCAGCCGCCTCCTCTCAACACCCGAACAAAATTATTCTATTACACAGCGAGAGTGCCATGGCGCTTGTCTGGGCTATTACGAAATTCCGCCCTTATTTGTTTGGCCGCCATTTTACTGTGATAACAGACCATCATGCCTTGTGCTGGCTTTCCTCTCTCAAAGATCCTACTGGCCATTTGGGGCGCTGGGCGCTACGATTACAAGAATAGACCTTTTCCGTCGTCTACAAGTCCGGCCGGCTTCACCAAGATGCAGACTGTTTGTCACGTCATCCCGTCGACTCCCCTAGTCCTACAGACTCTGACGATGATGCATGTGTGTTGTCTGTCTCCGCCTTTGCTAACATTGCCAAGGAACAGTACTTAGATCCTTCTCTGCATTCAATTATCCTCCGTCTTACCTCCGACCGCCCTGACCCATCTCTCGCCTTATTTCTGCTCCACGACACCACCCTATACCGACGTAATATGCGACCAGATGGCACAGACCTTTTGCTCGTCGTTCCCGAACACCTGCGTTCCACCATCCTTGAACAGTTCCATGATGCTCCCACGGCTGGCCACTTGGGTGTCTCTCGCACATACGACAGCCTGCGCCGACGTTTCTACTGGTCGGGGCTCTACCGCTCTGTCCAGCAGTACATTGCCGCATGTGAACTGTGTCAGCGTCGGAAGAAGTCCACAATTTTGCCTTCAGGTCATATGCAGCCGATACCCATACCAACTGACCCGTTTTCCCGTATAGCCGTTGACCTCCTTGGCCCCTTTCCAGTTTCCACCTCGGGGAACAAATGGATCGCCGTCGCCACCGATTACGCT
>JAJIZL010028137.1:49948-74947 GCA_023969395.1 Amblyomma maculatum | reverse complement strand
GTTTCTTTCTTCACGTTTTAAATTTTTAGTTTTCTTTTATTTATTTATTTTATTCATTCTATCATTTATTTTTGTTTATTTTTATTTTATTTAATATTTTACATTTTTTACACCAATACTCAGCATCAACAAACATTGCCTTTCTATCCTGAGCCATTTGACATCTTTGAACACCTTCTTCAATTATTTCACTTAATGAATTGCACAGAAGACAACTTCGGTTCGTCACGGACAAAGAGCGTCAAACCGACCCGGGAAGCCAACAGGCGTCCACTGATAAGTTTCGCTTTTTTCTCAGAAGCGGCGGGGATGCGTAAACCAAGCAAACTCGCGATCGTCTTTCATAGGCTTCCAAGTAAATAGTAAAGGCATACAGACAAAAAAAAATATTCTCCTCATTATAAAACTTTGGATGCTGTGTCTGGATAGGGATGACGTTACGCGGATCAGCAAGGGGTCCGTGTATGACTCGCAGAGCAATTTGTAACTGGACTCAGCAGCTCGTCCGGTGGGCCCCGCCACGCCTCGGCTGTCAAATACGCATCTAGGCGTCGCTGCTGACAGAAACCGCCAGTGAAAGATGAGAGGTCCCTCGACCAGGTAGCGTCTTCTCTTGACATCGAAAGGTCGGTCCAAGCACAGTACACTAGGTTACATCGTGACAAGCGCGGAGAGAACGGCGGACACTGACGGACGGACACGGAGCTGAGGGATAAAACGAACAAAATATGGCCGCCAGCCGGGATCAGCGTGCCGCTCACGGTTGCCAGACTTAATTTTGTAAACCCTCTATTCTGCAGCGCAACCGGCTAAAATGCTCTTTCCCCGTTGCAGGGGCCATCGAGACTGAGGCACTCATCTTCATGATCATAGCCACAGTAGGTATAATGACACGCATCCAATGTGACGTGACATCCTGTTCGCTAATGCAATAGGAGCTGCGGTCCACCATTACTGTGTGTTCTGCTATGACATCCGAGAAATATTAGTGTGCTATAGCTTCTACTAATTGCCACTTAGCCTTTGTAATTAGCATGCTTTGACAGCGCGAAAGGCAGAGGCAAACACGAGGAAAGTGGGCTATGACGTGGGGGCCCGCGTTGGGCCCGTTAGGGCAGCCCATTCGGGCCCCATGCGGGATTTGCAACACGTACCCAGAAGGGCCCCGCGTGGGCTGCCCAATTCTGCCGCTATCGATCCCATTCTGTATCCGTGTGGGCAGCCCAAATAGGGCTGCACACATTCAGCCCAGGTAGACGAATGTGGGCAGCACACCAGAATCATTAATGGGTCCCACATTTGTGCAGGCAATGCCATCCCATTGATCAAGGTTTTAATTTTTAAGGCGATTAATCCCTCCAAAACCTGATTTATACAGGCGCGGGATTTGCGAAAGCCAGTCCGTTTTGGGCTGACCCACGTGCTGCCCTGATGGGTTGAATCTGGTATTTTCGGGGCTGCCCAAATTACAATAATCATCAGTTCTGAAACATTAAGCGCTAATTTTTGTATGCGACACTCAGTAACATGAGAGAAATTTATTCCCAACACTACAATAATGTGGGCTGGCCCACATCACTGCCAACATGTTGGTCTGAATATTGATTTAGGTGGTGCTTGTAGAATAGTAATGCCGCAGGAAACATTTGGAGGTCGTTCAGTACATACTCGTAAAGCGGAACAGTTGCTGTTTCATATTTTTTGTCGACACTGCATAATTAACGTAGTTGTTAGAGTAAAAATAAATAGTCTTTATTCATAGCAGAAATATGCTAAGGACAGTTATGTGAAACCTCCAGAAGAGGCAATTAGCAGCCGGTATAACATTATTTACATAAATAAAATGGTGCCTTAAAGATAGGGTGGAGCGGTAAGCCCGCCTACGGCCAATTTGGGGCCCACTGCGGCATTTCATGGGCCACCCCAGTTGGGCTGATCTTGATTTTACCGCATGGACTACGAATATATGTTGCATTTTCCCGCAAGTACCCCAAGAAATACCAGTGTGGGCAGCGTGGCGGTGTGGTCGCTTTTCAGCCCGGCCGCAGACCATGCGGGACCTATTCGGTTTTTGCGTGCGCAGCCCCAATCAGACTAGCCCGTCTTCTATTTGCTTTAGGCCCACATTTGCATCGCATCTGCCCTAAATTGCCCCGCAAGAGACCGATGCGGGCAGAAGTGGGAAGCAACAATTGCCTGCCCCGCTACTGCCCACGCGGAAATTATCTAGGTTTTTGGTGGGCAACCCTATTTGGGGCAGCCCAGGAATTTTCTGCATGAATTCCAGATTTTCGTCTGACCTTCCCTCAAGTACCCCTCAAGGGTCCCATGTAGGCAATGTGCGGGCATACCCGTATTTAGCCCCGCCGCGGCCCATGCGGGACCTATTCGGCTTTTGAGTGGGCAGCCCCAATTAGATCAGCCCATGCGTTTCCTACACAAAGTCCAAATTTCATTTGCATCGGACCTAAAATTTCCCAAGCGGGACCCTTGAGGGCCAGATGTGGGAATATCTACACAGTTAGCCCTTTCCACGCCTATATAATGTCCGAATGGATAAAGCAAGGGCAAGCCTAATTTGGGCTTGCCCGCTTGATCCCTAAAGCGGGCCCTCGTGGGTGTTATTGTGGTTGCCAAAGCCCAACTTGCCCATACGGGCCCCCGGTGGGCCATGTGATGTGTGCTACTTGGGGAGGAGCGATGACAGAGCTCTTCGTTGTCTGACGTCTCTTTTGCCTGTACCGTTCGCGAATGTACGTCTAATGTCAGTGCAAATCGACTCGCCCAGCTTTCCGGCCTCCATTAGAATTTGTGTGATGTCTGAAGCCTGTAGGCTCATGCATCAGTGACGCTCGTGCGGCAATGCTTGTGTCTGTGTGAACGTTTTGTGTGACTCCACGACACCGCATGTCATCGCCCAATTGAGAGGATCCGCCAACTTGCGTAGCACTTTTGTGATGGGAATTGAACCCACCAGGACCATTGGATCCCGAGTCAGACTTTTTGTTGTTCGTAAGCCAAGCAAGCGCGTCTGTAAGGCTTAGTTAAAGCACTGCTTCATATCTGTGTCGGCTAATCTTCCAGTCAATATGGCAGATTAGGAATGTGCGGTCGTGACTACGTGCAGCCTGAAACCGAAGTGAAAACAGTGCTAACACACCTATTTCGCCAACAAGCTAAGCACGCTAAATCACCCGTCATTTTTTTTTCCTATCTTCGGCAAAATGGTTCGACGTATAAAGGGACATTTACTTTATTCAGGAAAATTTTTGTCCAGAACTGGTTTTATTTAAGAAAAATACACTTCACAAGTCCTCAGATATACTTGTTAATATTCAGTGAAATGAACTGTTTCAGCTAATGGTATTCTTGCCTGGCTGGCGGCAGTGCAACTCACTTACTGCCAGTGGCAAGACACAAGACCGGCTACAAGCGCAGCAAAAGAAGGTTTAGAAGCGGTGTCAAACAGAGCGCCTTTTGCACGGCCCCCTTGGGCCCTTCTCAAAAGGCGATGGCTGCTTCATCTGTAATAGAATAGACATCTGGGTGAGTTGGTATGGTGACATGATGGAATAACAGCGCTACAGACGTGGACGCCCGTCCTGTTTGTTATTCACCTCCGTCCACTTCTGTAGCGCTGTTATTCCATCATGCTTCATCTGCTACCACACAAAGGTTCTACGGGCCCCGTTTTTGGAGAATGTCGTTAAACATATTAGACTGACACCGTTCTCACTTCGAACTAGTGGCCAGTATGGCTTCGTCTTGCCATTTATTAGCAGTCCTGTTTAGCTTGCATAGTTGATGTTGATGGAGTGACTACCCCGGACAGGCGGTGCTTCCGGGTTCGGTTCCCGGAGCTTAGGAGAATTTTTCGTTAACTACGAAGCTTATGTAAACGCTAAACTGTTTTTGTTTGTAGCTGCCCGGTGCGCTTTTGTGGGTGCTAATAGTCCCACATTTATGCTATATATTACGCCTGTACGCTCATTTCTGCGCTGGGCGCAAAAAAAAAAAAGCGAACAAAAGAATTGGCGCTCTCTCCGACGAAGCCTTTCTCGCGATGCCGCTGCATCAGCTATATGCGATACCTGGTGCAGCTCACTTTAATGGTATGTTGGCCACTCGAAGGTTCTGCTTTAAATCTAGTTCTTAATCTTTTTATTTAACTTAGGGTAACAACGGCATTTCTCACTGGTCGCTGCTGTTTGAAATACACAATGGAGCACGCGAAGGAAACCAAACCCACGCAACGGCTAATGCCGGCACTTTGGGCTTTATTATTACCGACACATACGAATAATAATGAAGAAAAAAGGTACTTTAACCGATGCGTCGCAAGAATGGATGCTCTAAGAAATTTCTGTCGACAAAAAAAAAATACTGACTTTTAGTTCCGAGTGTGGGGGCGAGATAAAGAATAAACAATTCTGGGCTCTTTAAAGGGAGGCTCCCTTCAGCCGCAATTTTCACCGACAGCAATGAAAAATTGTGGCAACCGGCAGATACATCGTGCTAATATGGGTTTTCATTTCATTAAATTTTAGCGCAAGCCAGTTTAGCTTCACAGACGAGGTAGGTATAATGGGTGAAGTTACCTTTGCACAAGCATTACGCGCAAAAACGATGCCGGGCGCCGGCATCCCCGAAAAGACAGCATAAAACGTCGCATATCCGAGGAACCCGAAGGATGTTTTCAGGCTATAACTTTGATACATGACTGCTTATTGACAGTATATCCATGCTGCACACAGGTACAGCATAGCATGCATAGCTATTTTCCACCCATTTACAATGACTGCAAGCCTGTCATATTCTGTATAATTAAATACTGTCGGTAGGTGGCAGCAGCTGCACCAAAGAGAAGCATTATTCAATAATTAGTGTGCGGTTGTATAAATTTTATCCAAAGGGAGAGCAACGCCAATAAGCATCTATGTATCAGCTAGAATCAGCAATGCGAAAAGTAAATACGCAGTATACTGTACTAACGGGCGACTTCAATGCCAAGGTAGGGAAAAAACAGGCAGGAGACAAGGCAGTAGGTGACTATGGCATTGGTTCTAGGAATAGCAGGGGGGAGTTATTAGTTGAGTTTGCAGAGCGCAATAACTTACGAATCATGAATACCTTCTTCAGCAAACGGAAGAACCGGAAATGGACATGGAAAAGTCCTAACGGAGAGACTAAAAATGAAATTGACCTCATAATGTGTTCAACCCCGCCATTATGCAAGATCTAGAGGTAATCGGGAAAAGTGCGATGCAGTGACCACAGGATGGTGAGGTCCCGCATTAGACTAAATCTGAAGAAGTAACGCAACCGATCAGTAAGAAAGAAACCCGTCAAAGAATTAGCGGTGAGGGGGAGGGCAGAAGAGTTCAGGATCTCGCTACAGAATAAGTATTCAGCTCTAACTGAGGATGGCGACATTACCCTAGAGGCAAGGAACAATAATTTCAGAGATATCATTACTGAGTACGCGGTAGAAGTAGGCGGTAGGATAGTTAGAGAGGATACCGGTAAGCTGTCTAAGGAGACGAAAGATTTGATTAAGAAACGCCAGAGTATGAAAGCTTGCAATCCAACAGACCAGATCGAATTGGCCGAGATATCAAAGCTAATCAATAAGCGCAAGGTGGCCGATATAAGGACGTATAACATGGAGAAAATTGAGCATGCTGTAAAGAACGGGGGAAGCCTTAAAGCGGTAAAGAAGAAATTGGGCATAGGCAAAAACCAGATGTATGCGATAAGGGACAAGGCGGGCAACGTCATCACTAATATGTAAAAGATAGTCAATGTAGCCGAGGAATTCTATACAGATCTCTATAGTAGCCAAAGTAGTCAGGACAGTAATGAGATTGGCGGTAGGGAAAAACAGTCCGACGTCCCACCAGTGACGAAGAACGAAGTCAAGAAAGCACTAGAAACTATGAAAAGGGGGAAATCAGCTGGAGAGGATCAGATAACTACAGATTTGCTGAAGGACGGGGGGGATATCGTGCTAAAAAAACTGGCCACCCTGTATACGCAGTGCCTGGTGTCATCGAAGGTACCGGAACCATGGAAGAATGCAAACATTATCCTCATTCACAAGAAAGGGGACTCTAAGGACCTTAAAAATTACAGACCAATCAGCTTACTGTCTGTTACGTATAAGGTATTTACTAAGGTAATCGCTAATAGAATCAGGACAACCTTAGACTGCAATCAAGCAAAGGATCAAGCAGGTTTTCGGAAACGGTACTCTACTATCGATCATATCCATACCATCAATCAGGTGATAGAAAAATGCTCGCAATATAACCAGCCCTTATACATAGCATTCATTGATTATGAAAAAGCATTTGACGCAGTTGAAACCTCGGCGGTGATGCAGGCATTGCGAAATCAGGGGGTAGACGAGCCGTACGTGAATGTGCTCGAAGATATATATAGTGGCTGCACAGCAATCATAACTCTGCATAAAGAAAGCAACAAAATTCCCTTAAAGAAAGGTGTTAGGCAAGGAGACACAATCTCCCCAGTACTACTCACAGCTTGTTTGGAGGAAGTATTCAGAGACTTGGAATGGGAGCAGTTAGGGATAAGGGTAGATGGAGAATACCTCAGTGATCTGCGATTTGCTGATGACATTATCTTGCTAAGGAACTCGGGGGATGAACTGCAAATAATGATTGATGACCTAGACAGGAAACGTAGAAAGGGCTTGAAAATCAATATGCAGAAGACTAAGGTAACGTTCAACAGCCTCGGAAAGGAACAGCAGTTTACTTTAGGTAGCGAAGTACTGGAAGTAGTTGGCGAATATGTCTACTTAGGACAGGTAGTAACCGCAGATCCTGACCATGAAAAGGAAATAAGAAGAATAAGATTGGGATGGAGCTCATTTGGCAAGCACTCCCAGATTATGACTAGCAACTTACCGGTATCGCTATAGAGGAAAGTATATAACATTTGCATCTTACCTGTACTCACCTATGGGGCTGAAACGTGCAGGCTAACCAAGAGAGTTCTACTTAAGTTGAGGACAACCCAGAGGGCTATGGAACGAAAAATGGTAGGGTTACATTAAGGGATAGGAAGCGTGCAGTGTGGGTCAGAGAAATAACTCAGGTTACCGACATTCTGGTGGAAATTAAGAAGAAGAAGTGGGCATGGGCAGGACATGTAGTGCGAAGAGAGGATAACCGATGATCGCTTAGGGTAACAAACTGGATTCCAAGGGAAGGAAAGCGTAGCAGGGGGCGGCAGAAAGTTAGGCTGGCGGATGAGGTAAAGAAGTTCGCAGGGGTCAAGTGGATGCAGCTAGCCCAGAACCGGGTTAATTGGAGAAATATGGGAGAGGCCTTCGCCCTGCAGTGGGTATAGTCAGGCTGATGATGATGATGATGGTGATGTATTTGGAGTACGAAAAAAAAGAATTGAGTCGTCAGTTTGCCGGCGAGTAACTTTGCTTTTATTTCGAGACGCCGTAACCTGAAGTTTAGAGACACAAAAGGAGGACAGCAGGACTTTTAGACCGCAGCTCTTTGGCGCTCGTTCCTGGGTTTCGCGGCGGCGTTGGCGTCGTCGGCCTTGTAACCAGTTCCGCCCCCCTTTCAGCCCCCCCCCCCCCCCCGTTCGAGTGGCGCGTTGGCAACCAGAGCCTCGCAAGAAGAGGGGCGGGGGGGGGGGTACACTCGATCAGCGGCGAACGATGGGGGCAGAAGCGCGCGCAGCAACCGGAGGACACGAGAAAAAGAGAGAGGTCTCCGGAGGTAGCGCTAGCAGCGACTGACTGATGCCGCTGACGCCGCTAGCGAGTCAAGACAACGTGCTGCGTAGAATACGTACTGTCGCCGCCATGCAGAAAGAGGCCGCCATGCCTCCCTCTTCCTGAGTGGCGGCGAGGGTGCTCCGAAACGCCGGTTCGCTAAGCTGGTCCCGGTGCGTGCTTCCCGTTCTCACTCGTTTCACTCGATAGCGGCGTCAGCGGCATCAGTCAGTCGCTGCTGTCTGCTCGTCGGGCAGCGTTCCTATGGACCCACGCGCGGCCTCCCGCAACCACCCGATAACTCAATTGCTCTCTTTATTTCTGCGACCACAAAGCTTCTTTTATGACAGCCAAGAACTGTTAGTGGAAGTGTGTTCTTGATGGAATACGTGTGAAAAATTAAAAAAAAAAAAGTGGTCTGTAATTGTACATATACGTGTCTTGCTCGAAGTCTTTGCCTCAATTTATCGAAAAGGTGAAACAGCTGTTCAGCTGCGCTCAAAATTCGCATTAGGAAGTAACGTAATCGTGGGCAATTTTTTCGACCTTCGTTTCCTTTCTCTCATGCCAGTAAAATCCATCAGCAGAGGTTCATCGTTTATGTGTACAATAGACGCTGGAATCGTGACAGCACAGTGAGTCATGTTCCTTGTACCGAAGTTTCCGCTATCTTGAAATTCCAGGAATTGACGATAGAATTGCAGCCCAGACTGCAGCCAGACAAAATTAAAAGGATTGTGAAAAGTAACGAATAACAGAAAGATAGAAATCACAACACGAATCCTGCGACTACAAGACATATGCTTGGCGATATAGCACCCTGTTACGAATGACGGGTGCGGAAGGGCATTCCTCATAAGTTATAGCGCGCGGCATGGCTACAGCAGACCGCTTGTAGACGTATCAAATAGCTATGTCTGCGCTCTCTGACGCAAAGCCTTCCTTGCAATGAGCGTCGCTGATGCGCCGGACGCTTGTAACCGTCATGGGGGCTTTCAATATGCCAGTTTACCTGCCCCATATTCAAGCCCGTGGACTGCCTGCGTTTTAAATTTTTCAGCCTAGATGCGTGCCTGTGTTCCCACATTTCATATGTGACGACATCATACGTAATATTTAATCCCTGCAAAGCCGCACTGCTCGTTTCATTTTTTCAGGCAAATTCCCGTATTCCAGTGTTACAAATTTAAAAAAATCATTACGAATTGGATCACCTATACACTATAAGCTTTCACTCTTTCATAGACTTTATCACCACAATAATTTACACGACGACGTTTTTTAGTCACCATCAGTCAATTTCCGTCGCCGAGATCACACTTACAAAATCAAACGCTTAACGTGTCACTCCACGCATTACGCACAATCGTTTATACCCATGGATCGTAGTCTGGTAGAATAAAAGCCCGTCCGCGTAGTACCGGTAGATATCTTTGCGCTTATAATATGGTTGCTTGCTTCGGTACACTAACGAGTATGCCTGAGATGATGGAGGGGGAAATGAAGGAATTAGTGACTAAGCGAATAGCAAAGGGCACGTACGCGCGAACGAGGATCGGCAAGAGGAATCAGAACGCTGCCGCGTCGCAGCCTCCAAGTCGGAGCTTAAGTGTCCCTCACATTTTCTTTCAAGAGTTGGCTTTAAAAGCATGATAAAATTTTAAAATTTACTAAATATGCCCCTCAGCACTGGCCATTTCTTTATCACTCCAACTGCCATGCAGCAGTTTGACGAAAGGAAGATGACCGAAGTTCTAGGTATAAAACAGGAGGCGTGCATTTTTCAGAATACTTTTTTCTTCAGTAGCTGACATTATTTAGAAAAGAATAGCATATATGAGGATTGTGAACAGCTAAAAAAAAAACAGGGACGAAGAAACACCACGTATAACAAGCGCTGACGGGCCACTGTATTAAGAGGAAAGGGCATTGAAGAATAGAGACCTCTTATGCGCATTCCCAGGAGTCATCAAAAACCAAGAATAGAAGAAAAATGGGATAAACAAAGCAGTTCCGTAATGCCTGATAATTCAAAGCTAGACACTTTTATTTATTCTATGCCTTTTATCCTAATAAACGTAAGGTTTGCAGGCTGCGCTCGCCGTCTGTTGTCTGCCCTTGTCCCTGTTTTTCACCTCGTTCACCATCCTTGAGCAACGTAGAATCAGAGAGCTGTTTTTACGCAGTGTCTGTATTCTTGGAAATTTGCATATACCATTTGCGCGTCTGCTCTGCAAAATGCCTCCAACATTCACCCATCCGGGGAAGTAGGAGCGGTTAGGAAGAATTTGAGTAAGTGGCCCTCTTTCTGGAAAAGCTGAGCAATATAACATAATGACAAAATAAAGGGACCTGAAGAGTGTTCATGGCAAGTATATGAATATTATTTTATTATTGTAAGGGATCAACAGGGAGTTATAGATTAGCGCAGGACACCCGTAAGAAAACTCAGCTAAGTTATACGAAGCACCTCGACCCACAGTTTTGCCTGTAGAATAAAGAGAGGCTGGCAGCAAGAAGACAGACGAACGCCGCAAATTGTCGGATAGCGCCTATGACACCGATGTGACAAGCATCGGTGTCGCGACGAGCGATGACCTCCGAAGACTGAAAATAAGTGAATTTGTGCATGCCTGACGAAAGACAAAAGGTTCCACTGGCATTGGCGGATGATGACTAACTCCAGGTACTACATGTATACAGGCGAGAATGCATGGCTTCAGGCGCCAGGGTGGCACGTTGAGGCTATGCTGACTAAGCCCGCCGCGGAGACAGTGTCTGAGGTACCGGTCGTTGCGACACCAAAGCATGTCACAATGTCGCAGGACCAAGCATCACCCCATGTCATGCCATCATATATAGGCCACCACAGGCATAGTTCTTGGCTTCGCAAGTTTCAGGGAAGCAGGTAGCAGGAGGGGGCGGCAGAGTTCCGTGAGAACACATTAAAGTGCCGACGGGAAAGAACGCAGAGAAACAGCTATATTGCTTTAATGAACTTAGCGTGCGTTCGAACAGCAAAAGGGTAGAGTGTGTGCGACACATTATTAAAAGGGAGTTTTGTTGTCTTCATCTGAAGAAAGGGTTTCAACTACAGTCAATGTTGTGTGGTGGGACGCATGATTCAGCGGGCCAATTCCTTTTGCCGAGGTCACTGTGCCTATAGCGATTTTTAAATATCTTCATTATTTTTTATTCTGTGCGTTTTGTGGGAAAGCGATCAGTGCATCAAAAATTGAAGTGCGTGCCACAAGAACTGATCACGTGGAGGCTATGTTTGTTGGGTGTTAGTTTAATGCGGGCTTGACCTCAGTGTTTCAAACTGAACCCAGGAGACCAGTCCGCTGTTTTGGGGCTAGCTTTAGACGCTGTCTGCAGACATGCCGGGGTGGAATTATTTCCCTGTTAACCAGTTCCACCTTGTTTGCGTCTCTGATCAATACGATATAAATGTTGTAAATCTTCTTTACATGATTCAGTTATTCTCGTCATTTCTCACGGGTGATAGCCCCCGGTTATACCTCTGGTGAAGGAAATCTCGAAGTCATCATAACGTCCTTTACGGCGCACCCCTGGTTGAAGGAAAGAATGATCTCCGTAACATTACTACTATATTGACCTACTTTTGGAGATGTGTTGTCATGCAGGCAGCATTAGGCAGCACGAAATGGACAGGGACGACAGAGAAGAAACATTAACGACAAGACAGGTTAGGTCAGCTCCTGTCCTCTCGTCTATGCTTCTTCGTTGCCATCCCTGATTTCTTCGCGTTGACTAATATTCCACTCTGATTCCCAATCAACTCGAATTAAGGAAGATCAAAACAGGATTTTGCTATAATATGTTTATTGCCAATGAAGTTTATCGAAGCTATTACGTCTAGTTAAGCTAGTGGTGAGCTCCGTCGCGACAGGTGACGACGGCGTTGCGGAGGGCCAGCTTCTCGTTATCCTGAAGGCAAAGAAAGGGAGATAATCCAGAGAAGAAAACACCAAAAATGCATTCAGTTCACGTCTTTCTTCATCTTCCTTATATGATTAGAGAAAATGATTACGATACTAGCGCTAGGGGCGTGGCTTCTGAAAATACATCCGAGCTTTTGAGCCCAGCGAAGAAGTGCTGTATTGTTTAATAGATGTACAAGCAATTTTTTACGGCTGACGTAGAAAGAGGGCTGAGGCTAACATCTTTAAGAGCTGCCTTTGAGACATTATAACGCGACAGCTGCAGAAAATACTGCATTGGGTGTCGTAAGCGAAAAATCACGGACACGACTCAGTCGGCTTGGTCATAGTTTTATACTTGACAGGTGGAATGGTAGCGTACTTATTGGTCGCCGAGTTGTACGACGTCACGAGACCTTAACCGATTAATGATTAAGCTAGTAGCAAAGCTAATACACGAAAAGTGGGATTCGTAATGGGAGCGGCGGACAGGAGCTATTAACGCTATAACGTAATTCCCTCAAATGAGCATCTTAAGTGCCCCCTTAATTTTTTTTTCTGTAGTATTCATATCGCATGCATCACAAATAGCATGCTTTCTAAAAATAATAATACCTTTATTTGTTCGCCTAACTTTTGTGATCAGGCAAAAAGGTTCAGACAGTTACTGGCTGCTGCCGTTTGGTTTCCATTTTGCTTGTTAGCATTGCTCATTATTTTCCAGTTATCGACGTGGTAGTTCTTTATGGCGTCCATGTGTGCCTAAATTTATATTATACACACAGGGATAACTGCACTTACCTCGAAAAAGTCGTTACCAGAGTGCTCCTGAAAGGAGAGAGGACAAAAGTTGCACGTTAATCTGAGCATTTTGTACACGCTATGCCGTGTAGCCTGAGATTACAACACCACTCTCCCTGGGCCCGTCTTTATTAACGACCTTCAGGTTCTTTTTCCTAAAACGTGCTAACTCATGTTCTTTCTTTTTTTAGAAAAAAACACGAATAACGATAAAGTAATGAATCTATAACTATAGCGCAAGGTGAGGTCTTTTTTTGTCTCTCCTCGTTTCCTTCATTTTTTTTTTTTTTTTTTTTTTTTTGCTGAGCTTAAAATAATTATAAGCAGCCAGCTATATATATAGTACACCAAGATCATTATAGATGGTCTACTCCATTTAGAGCTTAGAATATATAGTGAAAGTACGAGTCTTATCTCGCCCTCAATCTCACAGTTCGTGCTCTCACGCGTGGGTGATTTCTTTCTTGCCCACACTGAGCGCTTTGCACGTCCTCGTGCAAATCTGTTCGATTTCCTTCGCACCTAAACGGAGTGTGCGATTGAACTTGTACAGAACAAATTCTAGCGAACGGTCGGCGGCCGGCCGTTCGCATCGGTATCGGAGGCTACCGCGTATCGACGCCGCCGCCTGTGAAAGCTGCGAATAAAGCCGGCCTAGTACGTGTGCTCGTTATTTTGGGGTCTGTAGCTGGGGGTCTGTGGAACGCGAAATGAAATAGACTACAAACATTCCTGTCGTGTCATTTCTTCCAGCTTTATTACCGTTTGAGTATCACCTGCTTCGAATAGAATGTCAATGTTGGCCGTTGCTGCTTATAAAAACATTTTTTTTATTCGTGCCGGTCGTCTTGGAAGATATGGGACCTACTATCTCCATCAGTGTAGTCATTCTTTGTTCTGCTACAAATTGCTCTCGTAAGCGCACTTAAGCTGATGTATATATCGTTCTCGCCTAAAACTGGAGAAACTTGCAATAGCAGAAAATAGCTTTTTTGATAAAAAAAAAAATCACTCTTTAAATCTCAAATAACGGGCATAAAAAATAGTATGCCAATCTTTTGGTCGGCTTTTTGACGGAAAGAGAAAAAAAAATTAAGAAATTGCGTTGGAAGGCTCCGCTTACCAGTGTGCCATTGTTCCGCTCGCATATTTTCACGAAAACGCAGTGAAGGTCCTCACATTGAAGGCGCTCCTTCACTGCTTGCAGTTTCGTCGTTGTCTAGGGAGAGAGAAAAAAAGAAACAATTTTGGATTTATATTCATTATTAAACAAAAGTGCTTTTGGTCAAACTTGTGAACTTGACCGATATTGTTCGGCAGAAAATTGGCTGTAAACTGTATACTTTTAAACTTAGAACTTTGGGCATGCAATTATGACGATCTTTTCCCACGCATCTGATCGACATGAGGCGCGTGTGAGACGAATAATTTTACGGGCATGCTAAAAATTAAATTAACTTCAGCTATACTCAGGGCGTGTAAACTAGTGCACAGGTGCATGGTGCCTGACATTCGTGTGTGCTTATGACAAATATTTGGACTGCGTCGCAGTAATAAGTCGCATACTTCTTAGTTGTGGTCATGCGGTAATGGCGCTGTCTCACCGTCGTTACTTCATTATTGCTACGACGAATTTTCCGCGCTTTAGAGATCGATATCGCCATTGCAGGCGTCTTACTGATAGCACCTTAGATTCGCATATTAAGGACAAAACTCTGGTTTGTCGTAAATTTCAAGATTTTCTTTACGTAATGGCAGTAAACCAAGTCGATCTTTTATCCCTTTTTGGCAAACTACCTCTCAAGAGATGCGTACTAAAGGCTCACCGGTTCATCGAGGTTCCCTCGGATGCATTCGACAAGTGCGCGTTGTGCGTCGCCTTCCAAAGCTGCGAACGAAAAAAAAAAAAAAGAAACAATTTTATAGCAAGTCTTGTGTAGGCGATCTACGCATATCAATGAGAAAACCTTGGCATCGTTTTACGCAATAAAGAATGGGGAAAAAAAACCTTACGTTGAAATAGCGGATCTACTAGCATGGAGTTCATTCCATTTGCATTTTAACTGATTTCAGGCTGGAGGCATGGTCGAAAGAGGTATAGCGTCAAACCAGGTTTATAAAGTCATTTGTGGTAATAATTTTAAATTCAATTCATGAACCGCGCACCGCATAATTGAAGTTTCAAATGAGAGCAAGATATGCTCAGAACATTGTATAGTTGTAGGTCGATGGGTGCCTACAGACGAGTATACGATCGTCTGACGAGGACCTAAGGCTCCCTCACTCATCAAAGCGGTTTATTAAACACTGAGGACCAGATGCACGGTAGTTCAAAGAAAGACTTAACAGACGCGGATGGGACTCAGCTTGCTCTCCTCTTTTTTAGTTCCATAACACCACTAAAATTCGTTTGCATAGCATTCTGGGGACCATTTAAGTAACCAATCAGAAAGAAGGATGATGATGATGATGATGATGATGCTGATGATGACGATAAGGGGTGTATTGTTTTGCTCTTGGCCAAAGGGAACCTTAGGCCAAAGAGCTGCAAGCAAAAGGTTTCAGGTCGACGCAGGCTAAAATAATTAGGTGAAGTTTGTATACAGGTTAAAATCAGGTCTGTGAGTGTAGGGTTCGGTAGAAGCAAGTTAATGCATAAATCATAGTGCGTCTCAGCGGTGTATGAGCCAGATGAAATTCGCTACTGAAGTGGTGCATAGCGCCCGAGGATGAGGTCAAAATATGTTGCATAACAAAAATGAAACCAGGCAATCTCAGCCACATTCTTGCTTGAACGAGAAGGACGAGACATATCTGAAAGCTAAAGCTAAGCTAAGCGTTCTCAATATTGGGGAGGGGCTGGAGTAGCTTAGAATAATAGCTCTCCTGCAGAAAGCCCAAACGAGTTAAAAATTTAAATACTCTACTCATCGAAAACATGCAGTAATCGCTGAAATGTATAAAGAGTGCGTTGATATTTTAAATATGTACAGTTCTGGAAAATTTAGCCGTTTTTCTGTCTGCAACATCGGGCACATGATTAGCGTGTTGACAACGAGAAATGACCTGCTTAAAGCCAACCAGATAATGTTCTCTTAAATTACAAGGAAGAATGGCATACCAGTGCTTACGAAGCCGATACGTGCGTCTGCATGAGGTTACAGCACACTGGACAAACGTATGCACAAGCGCACTTCTCTAATAAAAACAACACGAGAGCGCATCTGAGGCCCCTAGCACAGAACTAGCCGCGAGCTCCCTTCCCTGCAAGTTTTCTGGGGCACCTGTCCCTTTATTTACCGCCAACTATGCCCGTCTTCCAAAACACAAAGGGCTTGCATGTCGGCGCCACTTTTCGGTAACAGTGCGACCCTATAAAGTCTCGAGAAGGCACTGCCGCCTACCAGTCGCTCCATCGGTAAAAAATTCGCTATATTTATTTTAAGACCTCCAGTCTCCCGGCGAAAGAGTGACGGCAGCGCTATGTGAATCGGTTACAAGAACAAAAAAATGAATAGGACAACATCGCTGACGCGGAGGAGTGAGGCCGCAAACCTAAGTTGCATTGACGCGCTCGCGGAGAGTAACAGCAGCCAATTTCGCATCTTGAGTACACCGTCGTGGAATGGTTACCAAGGACGCCCTGGACTATAGCCTCCGTGCGTATAGGTGTTACGTTGAGCTTGTTACCTGCATTTTCTGATTCTCAACCAGGCTCTTCACCTGTAACCTGTAACTGCCTCATTTAACATCTTAAGCAGGTCATTCGCACGAGAAGGCACATGCTAATTGCCCATTACTGTTTGAATCTAATAGGATCCATACATATATATGATGGCTTCCAAAATGAGTTTCACCTTATTTCACATTTTGTGCTACATTTTAATTGTTGGCTGATCAACTATATCTCCTTTTAATTTGTACAAACAATATAACCGAATTAATAATTCAAACTTCCATTTATACCGGATAAGTTGCCTGTCGAGCATATTTTTTTGTTTTGTTTTAACAGCGGTATGCTGGACACAAGTTGTAAGTAAGATCCAAGAAAATGGTATCAAGACATAAAATGTAGACAAAGTGGCTAAGCGAAGTGGCGGGAGAATAACGACAAGCATTGTAAACTCATAGACACTGCGGACTTTTCCATATAATTTAGTAAGCTGGCGACCCATAATATGGACGCATTGTGAACTGTTACGGTATAGTGCATGGTAGCGGTGTCTTAAGTACCAAAGCGACATCTGCTATGATAGGAGTCGAAGTGGAGGGCTCTGGTAATATTGGATAACTGGAGTTCTTTAACGTGTACTGACATTGCACAGTAAATTAACGCCTCGCATTTTGCTTCCAACGAAATGCAGCTTCCAAGGTGGAGATCGAACCCGTGTCTTCAGGTTCAGGGGCCCAGCACCACAGCCACTCAGTTACTGTAGTTGGCACCACTGCTAGTACTTAAAACAGAGGATAACCCCATCGGCAATCTTTGCAAATCTAAAGAACTCCGAGATCATTAATCAGCAAGTGGGAAAGGGAAAACGCATTTTGCTCCAAAGTTTACTGGGTCCAGGACATACTGATCTCATCACATTACCGTAAAATTCTGAGCAAGCGCCCCACCCGTGAAAGCAGCCACTCCCCATTAACTTCACGGCTAAGTTCCTAAATACTTTCTCTCTCTCTCTCTTTCTCCCTCTCGCTCACGCGCCATACCTCGCCGCTTCCTACCGTTAGCACGCACTTCACCCAGGCAACACTGCCAGCCCCACCCAACTCAGTGTAAATGCTCAAAAACACCTAACACACAAACGGGAGCCGTACGGCGCTGACCCCCCGGATACAGCATATGGCCAAAGGCAGGCGTCGCCGCATCGAGGGAAAGAGCATCGCTAACGTATTTAAATTGCGTCGAGGGAGCGGTGGCGGGCGGCGCTCGGTTTTTGTCGGGGGCGCAGCGTAGCGAGAACACTCGGCGATGCGGCGCGCACTTCTAATTAAGATCAGCTCGCTCAGAGATAAATAAAATTTTGAATCCATGCGTAATGCGCTGAATTGTTTTCTGGTGAGAAATTTTGTCGTCGTCATCTTGAACATGAGTTGCGGTGTCGTTCGGAGAAAACGTGTCCCCTCCCCTTCCCCTCCACTTTTATGGTACTTTCTGCGTGTGAAGGGGGGGGGGAGGGGTAGGAGGGGGGGTTCTTGCCCAGTATTTCACGATATATGGAATAATATGCTATTAATTGCTGATGCAAGGTAAATCCTTAGACCATGCTCTAAACGAGAATTTGATGTTAGTAATCGAGTATGCAGACAGGGATAAATCGCTAAGAATTTCGTACAAAGAAACCACGATAGCTGCCTGTCGGAAGGTCGGATAGAGAGTCTAATAAAAATGTTATTATTAATTTCATAAGCAACAATAACACGTGGTCTCAAGAAAGCTTGAAGAATCGCAAGAGTAGTCTCGCTTAGCTTAGCGTGCTTAGCCCTGGATCTTGACTACAGCACCAGTTTGTGTTCAGTGCGCTCTACAGTTATTTTGCGAACGGCTCTGAGATACACAGTCTGAGTGGAATGTACTAAGTTTTGCGAAAAAAAAAATTATGTGAAGCAATGAGACTTATAGCAACATGCACCACTTAGCCAGCGTGACAAACGCCGCAGAGAGAAGTGTAGCCCGTGAGCAAAGAAACACTAATGCATACCACAGACGGATTGTGGGCGATGGTGGTCCGCAGAAGCCAGGCCTAGCAGGCCGACCAGCATAAGACTAACCAGCATTTTCGAATGCATCGCTTCGGTGGAGAGATGAGTCCGCACTGTGCTTCTGTGCTAACGCGTCCTACCGCAAGACCAAGAACTGCTTATAAAGCGACTGGCCACTCCTAATCTCGTGCGTTTCTGTCGCTCACCTGAAGTTCCGCGATAACAGAAGTAAGTCCTTGTGTGATTCGGCTTCGCCGGCTTGTGGAATCGCAAAAAAAAAAAAGAGAGAGAGAGAGAGAGAAGTAAGAGAGGGAGGGGGGGGGGGGGGGGGGGGGGGGACGTTTCTCTCTCGTGCTTGGCAAGACAGGATGCACGCGCTTCACTTTGTAAGCCAGCAGAAGAGGAGAGTGTTGTTATCCCATATTCATTTAGGTGAACGAAACAGTTCAGTCAAGAGGAGTCAACTCAGAGAAACATAACGAAACATTACTCCCTATTGTGCGCATTTATGTCATAATGTTCCTTGATACGATTATGCTGTGCACTTAGATTTCCTGCTTACGCGACCTAAGAATTTTTATAAGTCTAGTGATGCTTAAGTAAGCAACACACTTTACGAAAAGCGACAAGATCACTGATGCGTGTATTTGAAAGTCGCCCACGGCTGCAAGAGTTGTATGCAAGGTAGAGTGTCAACAGACACATTATTGAAATGCAGTTTTGACGAACGTCATACGTAGCCCAAAATCTGGAATATCTTTCTTTTTATTTTTTTGTGCGTTTGAACTAGTAGTTGTACCTCAGGAACAATTGTCCTGCCAGGCACTTCTGATCCAGTAAGCTTCAGTGATCAGATGAAGGATAGGTGCACACATGATTCAAAATTTGCCGCTCAGGTATAGCTTCGGTAGCTTTATGCAAAGCAAAAAAAACTGCAAAAAGAAAATAACCGTTTTTTTCTACTTTCCCGGTGTTCGCTTTTCCGTCCGCCGTCCGGCTTAGATCAAATAAAAGCCGCAACAAGCATGATGACCCTGACGATGACAGCGTCGGGCAGACGAGTGTCGTCTGAGAAGTGGTGGCCGCTGTTGACCCTGTTCTTGTCAAGCAGTTGGTTCTCAGACGCCACTGACTGGGCATGATCTTCACGCCGCCTGGCTCAAGTGTGCTCCACTTCAATGGGAGGTCAGCGCTGACAAGGCGGTATCTGTTATCGCGAAAGAAGCGCACTCAAATTTCCACGTATGAAGTCATGGAGAAGCAAGAGGAGCGTTTAATGCCGTGAAGAAACCATCGCTGTCAGAAAAGCTAGCAGTCTATTGAGCCTAGGGGTAACAGAGGAGTGGCCGCAAGTGGCTAAAATTTTTTAGCTTTGTAACGTTATCAATGGCCCTTGAAGCGACGCTTTGATGTTTCTGGTGCACTCATGTACAAGTGTTATCTCATGAAAACCTGTCCAGTCGAGCCGCTATCAGAAGAACAGGTAAATATAGCACGCACTAGAGCTGCGCAAATCTTCAACAGGTTGTTCCAAGACGTCGGAGTGTCGCTATTTGCATTTCTTCCGAGGACGTGCTGCGGCTGATGTAAATTAAATGTGTCCAGGCTCGTATACCAGATACATGTTTCTGCTAGTTTCAACTCGTTCTGTTTTTCAGGAGCATATAGAGGCGTTTTTAGCTCACTCAGCAGAAAGTCGCGCGCGTCGATAAATGTGTGCACGTGTTCGAGTTGCAGATAGGAGGCGTCCAGCATGTCGCACGTCGCTTCTGTCTTTTTTTTCTTTGCTGCTCCAAAGCTCACAATTTCAAAACAAAAATATAAAAGCAATTGCAGGAAGGAATTCTCTGTAGCTTTTCAACGGCACATTTACTGATTCTAAAAAGGTTTCAATGGCGGCTCCTCCAACGCCTTTCACTGTTTTTAGCCTACCTATTACGCGCTTTTATGGTCGGAATATGATAATCTAAACCGACATCTTTTGTTTCTTTTGCTATCGTGAGTGCACGTGATCTGATCCCTAGTAGAAAAAATATTTCCCAGCCAACCAGCTCTGTGCACACACCCGGACAGATAACCTAGAACTCAGGCCCGATAACAAATGAGCCAGCCTTTTTCTTTCTTTTTTTGCTTCAAAATGTCGCGAGAATCAACACCTCTTTTCAAGTGATTGGGAATCACTTCTTTCAGTCACGGGTTCATAACATCATGAGCCACATCTTAAAATCAGCCTATTACTTTCTGCCCCCTGTTCGTCGTATTTTTCCGACTTCTACTTCCGGCCGACATCACCACTAACTGCTTGCTCAAGTATTGGCATCTTTTTTGTCATCATCATCATTATCATCAGCCTGACTATACCCACTGCAGGGCGAAGGCCTCTCCCATATTTCTCCACTTAACCCGGTTCTGTGCTAGCTGCATCCACTTGACCCCTGCGAACTTCTTAATCTCATCCGCCCACCTAACTTTCTGCCGCCCCCTGCTACGCTTTCCTTCTCTTGGAACCCTAAGCGACCATCGGTTATCCTCTCTTCGCACTACATGTCCTGCCCATGCCCATTTCTTCTTCTTAATTTCTCCTAGAATGTCGTAACTTAAGTTATTTCTCTGACCCACTCTGCACGCTTCCTATCTCTTAATATTACCCCTACCATTTTTCGTTCCATAGCCCTCTGGATACTTCTTTGTACTACTCCCTAATCACCTACTGTAAAATGTCTGGACAACCAGATTTCGATACGTGATAAAGGACTCCAGGTAACTATAAAAGGCACTGAGGTCCCAACTCTGAAGTGACGTATCATGCTCTCCAATGCACTTCACCTCGCTCCTAGCAACTTTGCTTTTACACCCCTGAACATTTACCACCGCTGTCGCCCATTTTCAAGACCCACTCTGCTGTTTCGTAAATGATTTTTCAGGTGGAAGCTTATGCATCCATGTAACCATGGCGTCATTATCACTAGAAATGAAGAAGTATGCTACTCCGCAGGATAGTTCCGCTCAAATCGGAGGTAGCAGAAGCTTTCCATTTTTTATAAGAAATTGTTCAATAAGCTGGACCCTGCAAGACTTGGAGGCAGCTCCTATGTATGCGTGGCCTGTTGTGCGAAAGTGGCACAGGCAAAATGTTTGTAGCGGTAGCTACCCCACTACGACATCCACTTCACCTCTTCGCCGTGATCGCAATTTCGTCGGGGTCGCACCTTGCCCGTGGTCGCACTGATCTTGAGCCGTTACCTAGCAACCGCCACAGCTGGTCTCCTCATAAAAAAAAAAAAAAAGAGAAAAACGCCTCCACCGGGAATCGAACCTCCATCCCTCTGATCCCCAGCCGAGCGCTTAGCAACTGCGCCACACCCTTCTTTGTTTCTTTATTGCCTGAATGTCTTGTGTGTGTTTGTGTTGTCTTGCAACGGCGGCACACCTGGGATTTTGATTTTGTAAAATATGGTATTTATTACACTGAAACAACGTCCTATATACATGCACTATGTAAAAATGATTTAAAAAAGAGTATCAAATCAACACGATGCGCGGTAGCATACACCCAACAAAACTCTAAACAAGAGGCAATGTAGAGCACATCACTAAGAGTGAGTGCCGCTCCGGTTCAAAGTCACCTTGTGCATACAATTTTCTTAAATCGTGAGTCGCGCATCTTAATTCTCCTTCTCTAGCGTGAGGATGATAGTAGCACAGCTGGCGCCACCGCAGTGCTAATGACTAACTATCACTAGCTCGTACTAATGAGTCATTAGTCATGACTAAACAGTAATAAGTAATGACAATGATATCATCGCATGGTAATGTGATCGGCTGTGATGTCATGACCGAATGTGAGGTTATCATTACGTCATATTCAGTCATGTCTAATAACCAGAAGTGACGCTATAATGACGTCACTACTGGTCATGACGTCATCAGGCGAAGTTAACTCCGCTGGGCGTTCGATCCAGGCGCCCGTGCGGCGCCATTCATTTGGCGTTTCCTCGAACGCCGCACCACACAGTATTTAAAAGCAGACTCAGTACAGCAGGCATCAGCGGCGTTTCAAATTGGTTTACAGGAAAGAAAAGGCGCAGTATCTGTCACAAGTCTCCGCAGTCACCTTAACCGAGTCGTAAGGCAAAAGAGGAAGGTGGGAGTGGGCGATAGAGAAGCCGTATAGTGGAGGGCTTAAGACCACCGCGCCACAGACGCTTTCGCCTCATTGCACTTTATTGTTCAAAAGTGCCCCCTATGCCACCCTACGCGACAGACTACCAGACGTTTCTTCAAACCGGTTAAGAACGATTTCCACTGGAGTTAAGAAAACTACAACCGACTACCACCACGCAATGGGGAGCCAGTCTATACTTATTGCTTCAGTGAAACTCTGCTGATTCAAACCATGCTATCGATAAAGTGGAAACAATGTCTCAGTACTTTATTGACCACCAGAGCGTCTTCATTGGTATAAACAATAAAGTTCAAGACGTTTCGTAAACCGTGTGTCTTACTATCAAGTAAATCTATAAGCCTAGCCAGGGGTATTTAGCTCTCGCTACTCTACCAGGTTTAAACAGCCAATTTTTTTCTTGCTCTTTTAAGCCACACTATACACACTGACACCTATGTATAGTATTCAGAAACGTACTACGTGTATTTATCAATTTTATAACGGTAAAATGATGCGACAGGCCTGTCCCCGTTGAAGAAAAATTTTGGATGCCTGGATGCTATCTCATTCTCGTTGCACATTGCGACACCTAAGAGATGCACAATCTGGCTAAAGGCGCGTGCGGGCAACTGAGCCGCGGGGCTATCTGATTCTCTAGCTTTTTCTGTCCTGAGCAATCGCATCCTCCGTCGCGTACGTCACTTCGGTAGAAACACGAGCAAAGTGGAGAATGTTGTAGGCATTTTCCGTTCTCGGGTAGGCGGCAGCGCGTGATTCGCAGCGAGTCGATTGTCAGTTAAGTCCGCCTGCCCTTGCACCTATCTGCGTAATGTTTCTTCTCAGAGAACCTGAGCGCATGCGCCTGACGATTTTCGTTTTTTTTTTTTTTTTAACAAAACAACCAACTAATTTTTGCGTTTCTGTTTGTTTGTTTTGTAGGGCTTAACGTCCCAAAGCGACTCAGGCTACGAGAGACGCCGTAGTGGAGGACTCCGGAAATTTTGATCACCTGGGGTTCTTTAACGTGCACAGACATCGCACAACACACGGGCGCCTTGCTTGTCGCCTCCATCGAAAAGCGGCCGCCGAGGCCGGGATTCGATCCCGCATCCTTGGGCCCAGTAGTCGAACGCCCTAACCCCCACGCCATCTCGGCTGGGTAATGTTCGCGTTTCGTGCGCCTGGAGAGCGCATTTCGTCATCCCGGGAGGAAGACACCAGCAACAAGAATTTTTTTCAAATTCCCGGGAGAGCGAGAGGTTAAACAGTAGCCGCTATAATATAAAAAAAAAATACGGCTGTTTAAGCACGGCTTGATCGAACCTAGTGATAGAGCGAAAACTGAATGTTGCCTGTTTAAAACCAACATTTCAATCCGTGGTTTATTCATAATTTTATTGTAGATATATATAATACAATTGGTTCACAGAAAGGGAATGGCGTAGTATCTGTCACACTTGTGTCTTGTGGACACCTGAACCGCGCCGTGAAGGAATGGCGGAAGGTGGGAGTGACAGTGGACAGAGAGAGAGAGGAGCCGTAGTGGGGGGAGTAATTTCGACCACCTAAGGAACTTTAACGTGCCCTCACATCGCACAGCACACGGACGCCTCTCTTTTATTTAGATTAGGTTTTGGGGAAAAGAAGGAGCCTTATGGTTTTGAGTAGAGTTCATTGTGTAGAATTCATAGAGGAATTGTGGACACCTAACCAGGTCAAGGTCAATATTTTTCTTTTCACATCTAATCATGATTTCATATTTTCTCTTCTATATTGTACAATAAAGGAAAGGCGCAATATCTGTTACACATTTTCTTTTAACAAGAAAGGAAAGGTGCAGTATATGTCTTTCACCTTCCAGGTTGTTCAAGGTGACATCGCGCAACGCAGGGCTGCTTCTCCGTTTTTTTAATTGGTTCGTAGGAAAGGAAAGGCGCAATATCTGTCACACTCATTCTGTGGATGCCTAAACCGTGCCGTAAGTGAACGGAGGAAGGTGTGAGTGAAAGTGAAAGAGCGGTGCAACCACGGTGCAAATTGGTGTCACGGCGAAATCGCTGCATCGAGGCCAATGAAGCTTTCGCTTCAAAGGTTCATGCTGTGTCTCCGCGCCATCGAATAGAGCCGTCACCCAGCTAGACCGCTGCCAAACGTCGCACTGAACTACCAAAATACACTAATTGGTCTCACTCGTTGAAGCTCCCGTTTTGTGCTCAGCTCGAGACGCGAGCAGAAATGCGAAAGCCTGAGCGTTGCTTCTGCACATGGTATATGCGCACCCCTTATCGAACACAACCAGCGTAGCGTTGTTCACCGGAGTTCTATAATTGGTTAACAGGAAAGTAAAGGCGCTGTATCTTTCACTCGCGGAATCTCGTTGACACACCATATCGTCTAGGTGTCCGTTAGCTTTAATTTTTAATGCAGCGAGCCCCAAATCCCCGCTCCGTCCTTCTGTCAGTTTCAAAGCAACGTTTTCAGCGCAACGTTTGAAAATGTTACGACGATGGCTCAGGCATTCCTTCCACCATCGGACAACCACACGTCCGGCTCTCTCTCTTTCTCTCTCTCTCTCTCTCTCTCACACACACACACACACACACACACACACACACACACACACA